>JAFBJT010027726.1:0-11264 GCA_016785325.1 Chascanopsetta lugubris | reverse complement strand
ATACTCTGAGAGCAGGGAGCGGGCTCTTGAGGAAACCTGTCGTCTGCTACAGCTAGAGAGAGAGGCTCCTGTGCTTCTGACTAAATATGCAAATGTAGGCTCAGACCTCATCACTTCAATTCAAACCATAGCCCGGCGTGCACGTGTTTGGGTGATTGAATCAGGTGTCACATCATCTGATGTTTCATGTTATGAGCAAGGGGGATATGTTTTTTATCCAATCGGAGGCTTCAAAGCGATGAGCACAAACCACGCATGCAGTTGACCCATTCTTGCTTTGACGAGCTAACTGCTGTTTCCCTATCAACCCCCTCATCATCCGTCTTTCTATGGAATGCCAATGGGGAGATAGCATACAGTCGAGTGATTGTATCACCTGATAATGGATTGCTTTGGCATGAAACCACAGTGATGCCCAATGTACTGTACTGTATAACCATGCTTGTATATCAGGAATCTAGTCATATCGATAAATGAGATATTTTTTATAAATGCTTCTTATAGAAATTAATTAAATAAAGAATAACTAAACAGAGTCTGTGTTGTTTGTTTTGACATGGCAGAAATGTGGTGTCCCTCTTATAAACACATCGTAAGTCACGCATCGTCAGTGCACTATGGGTTTATCTTCCAATTGATACAAGTATTTAATCTCAAGAACCAATCACAGCAGTGGATATTGGCAGCCTGCACAGCATTTGTGTGAGCCTGATCAATGTACGGCAGGATTTAGGAAGCCAGTGTTCCCCTGTGGGACCACAGTTTAACATGGTGACGGCTCCATCATCTGCTCAGGGTTCACACCCTTATTGTAAGTGATACGATGGGGTAAATCTCTTTTACAGCGCCTCTCAGAGGTAGAGAGGTACAAACTGCTTCACAGCGCAAAAGACGAAACAGAGGTCAGAGGTCGCACACAGTCAAACATTTTTGTGGAAATGTTCCACACCTTGTTTGTGGAAATAGAAGAAAAAGATTTGCAGTTAAAATGGAGCTCCCTATGGTGTTTGTTTAAGCAGTGGGTGTGGGTGTGGGTGTGTCCCTGTACACTACGTATAAGTGAGTATATTTGCATGATGACTATTGACAAGGGCCAACAGATGAAAATGCTCCTGGGAGTAGCATCTGACTGTGGTAATTATGTCACCCACTGCTTGTGTGCTATTTGATGTATTTGCATGTGTGCATGAACTACTCATTTGATCTGTTGTTGTGCGTATGTGTGTATCTTCACATATGCTGTAATTGCATCAGGTGACACCTCAGATCACCTTAGGAATCTAACAGTGTGTCACTGCTCAAGGGGCAGGCATGTCGACAAACCATCATCATCATCGTCAGCATAAAATGTGTTCGTATCATTATTATATTATTATTGCTGTATTATTGTTGCGCCATCTATATCTGTCTATCTATCTGTGTGTCCATCTATCTATCTATCTATTTACCTATCTATCGATGTGTGCGTGCATGTGTATGTGTGTGTTCATGTGTATCCTCACGTGGGCTGCAAATGCAGTTGAAACCTTAGGTTACCTTAATGAGGGTAACAACAGGATAAAGAATCAATGAGCGACTCCTAGAGTTGGAGAATCGCTGCTCAAAGGACAGGCATGTTGATTAAACCATCATTGTCACCATAAGAAATGAAATAATTATTTTTGTTATAATAATAATAATTATTGTTATTGTTATTGTTATTATTCATACCGTTATTATTGTTGTTGTTATTATTGTTATTATTATTATTTTATTATTATTATTATCATCATCATCATCATCACCCTCGTTGTTACTGTTGTTGTTAAAATGGCCAAAATAAAGCCATTTCTTTGTCACGGTTTAATTTCTTGTAGTTTGGCCTCCTGACCAGCAAGTGTCGCTCTTACACTGTTTCACATCCTCAAAGGGGAGGTTACTCGTTGTTTCTCTTCCTGTTTCCTGAACCATCATGGCGAATCTCAAGCACGCCGAGGGCGACTCAAAACATGTGAACATATCTGGAGAAACCCCCGCCGCCTCTGCCACCGACCAACCGACCGGACTTTCCACCGTACCGGCCAAAGATGTGACCGTGGTGCCGTACTTGATACCGTCGTTCGCCGCCGCCTCAGAGCTGTTGTCAGCGCCGTACTCGTGCCTGGTCATGAGCACGCACCGCAGACACGTCGCGCTGCCTCCCATGTACCTCCACAAGAAGAGGACGGGTATCCAGGGGGAGCTGGAGGTCGAGCTGCTCCGGTTCTCGGACAGGTATGAACACAAACAACTCACCCAGCTGAGTAAACCACACCGTCGCCATTTTTTGTGTGTGGCAACATTCCAATACGGCCATTATCGGTTACAAGTCCATTACACATACTTCAAAGCACGTCATTCTCACTACCAGGTGCAATATTTTGATTAATATATTAGCACAGTATTGTCGGGGCACACGGTGGTAAAGGCCACACCGCAATTAAAGCTTCAATTTGTTGAATACAGATAGTTGACTGAATTTTATCAGCGCACAAAATTAATTCAATGCTGTCTCAATCTCATACTTTTTTCTTTTTTTTTTTTAGTTTAAACATTCCTTTCAAATTAAAAACAGCATAGTTATTTTTCATGACTTTGCACCAGCATTCTTTTTTTATTCTCTTCCTCCCTGGGCCTCCCTTTTCTTTTCTTTTTCTGTAGCTGCTCATTTGACTGAATATTAATTTCATCAGCCTTTTACAAAGGATATAAATAATGAACAAAAATAAAACTGGGCAGATCATAAAAGTCATGAAACAAAATGAACATTGATCAGTCGGGTGTGTAGTCTGTCGGTTCAGTCACATTTTAGATTGGTTCAGTTTTGAAAGACATGTTGCTCTATCAACATGCAACTGAAATCTGTTCTCCTTGTTGTTTCTTCCCTTCCTCAATAACTTGCATCTTCATCCATCTAAAACTTGCACCTCCTGTCATGGCAGATTGCGAGAGCTTCCCACTTTTCTCTCTTGGCTCATTGCGTGTGTTTCGCCATCAACTGGCGCAGTAATAGAACCGGACTGACACCTACTACATGCCCCCCGACTCACTTACTGAACTCACTCACTTACTTTCCCACCTCTAATGATCCTGCTAATAAAATATTATTTGCCGAGTCATCTTGGTTGTATGGCACAAATTGTTTAATTTGTGTCCAACAGTCTGAAAGGAGTCCCGTTAGCTTATGACAACATCCAAATGGTGGGGCAGTGCGGAGACATCTACGACGACAGTGGCTACGTCCACTTGGACATAGAGGCCGATTTTATCATGTTCCAGCCCAAGAAAGGACAGAAACTGCTGGTGAGATGTAATTTTATTACAATTCTTAATTACTGTAATAGACTAAAGTTCACATTTCTGAAAAGTAATTTATAGGAATACATTATCATACCTACACTTTTTGTGTAAAATTCTCTATATACACTTAAATATATCCATTTCATCATGCTTCATTTTCACTGTGTCCCTCTATTCCAGGGTACGGTCAATAAACTAGGCGTCAGCCATGTTGGCTGCCTGGTGCATGGCTGCTTCAATGCCAGCATTCCTAAACCAAACCTGGTCTCGGTTGAAACCTGGAGAGATGCAGGGCCAAGGGTAGGTGCTGATCTGGAGTTTGAGGTGATGGCACTGGATGCTGACACTGCAGGGGTGCTGCTGATCAGAGGTCGACTGGACAGAACCAAGTAAGTGACAAAGAGGCGGCCACTGTTTGCTGTTTTCACCCTTCAAATGTCTGATTCTAGGTTTTTGTTGTATTGATTGTGTATTTTTTGGAAAGAATATTTTCTCTCGTTCGTTCATATTGTTGTTTATCTCAGAGTCCAGGAGCTGATGGCTATGGGTGAAAGCTCAGAGTTGAGCGTTCCAGCAGACGAGCTAGATGCAGCAGACACAGAAATGAATGCAGAAACAACGGAAACGTCTCCCGAAGACTCATCCAAGAAAAAGAAGAAAAAGAAAAAAGATAAAATCAAAGAAGAGGAGAAGGAGGAGGAGGTGACGCCCTCTTGCCAACAAGACAGCGTCCAAACACTAAACGCCATGACGGACAACATGAACGGCAACGAGGAGAGTCAGAAAAAGAAGAAAAAGAAGAAGGACAAACATGTGAAAGAAGAGAAGGAGGGAGAGGGAGAGGACGTCTCTCATGTGGACGTCCAAGGCAGCGACTCCAGTGGCTACATCAGCGACAAGCCGGCCAAAAAGAGGAAACATGAAACTGGTAATGATGACACAATTGTATTACAAGAGGAGGCCGATCCCCCAAAATCCAAGAAGAAGAGGAAAAGCAAAGTCGAACAGTGAATCAGCACATTTTCTGTCTGGAAATGGGTTTAATGATTGTAATGCGAGCAGAAAATACTCATGTGCCTTGTAATCAGGAAGCTCTATTCAGCCTTTTGGTTTTGAATGAGCTTTTAGATGAAACCAGCTTCGTTTTTATGTCCAAGAGGGAGTGGGTGCAAATTTGATTCCAGTGTGTCATGGAGTGTGCTTCCTCTCTGCGGCCTGATGGTGGCGCACAACTGCTGCGTTCATCCCCTCTGGAACACAACAAATCATGGAGTGAGACACAGGCATGTGGGGTTTTTTTTTGCCTTGAAGTTTCAGAGCGAAATCAGACAAAAGAAAATGCTGCAAGACGCTCTGTGAAGGCTTTTGTTGGAAGAGACATTCTACAAGTTAGCCAACACTATGCAGTGCAGCATCAGTTTGTATCATACAGCGTAGTATGGAATTGTCTCAATTTGTACTTTGGTGTGGTATGAGCACAAATCAATAATGGCTTTGCCTTTATTTTGATGGAGATCGATGAGAAATGGAAATTAGTCCTAAATAAAGAAGGCTATATTTTGTCATGTTCGTGCCGCTTCTTTCATTTAACAAAAACAAAATAATGGATTTGAAACCACAAACTAAGCGGTTTCACAACATGGTGTCTTGTTTTTCTTTTTTTGTGTCAGATTCACTCCCACGTGCGAAGGTGTCGAGTGATTAAGTGCTGAGAGACGGCCTAAAGATCTCTTGTGTTTTCTTTACCCTCCCTCTCCACACATGCCGCGGCCTTCCAGTGGGGAGCTTAATTAGCTGTGAGGTGCTAAGAGTCTGAGAGCTTATCTGGAGCTGCTTAATGAGGACGGATAAGGAGCCGCTATTATTTGGGCTCATGTTCATCCGTCACACCTGATCGTAGGCCTCTGACTTTTCTGTTTTCATCTTTCAAATTCAACTTTGTTTACCATAGGAGAGCTTTATAGATGGTGGTGGATTGTCTGTCAGGGTTTTGTCAATCACCAATTTAGTTAACAGGAAAGTATATCCCCTGTTGCTGTCAGTTTAGGTTTGGAAGCATATTTCATAATTCAAAGAGTTTGTCTTATAATAGTCTAAGTTTGGAATTTTTAAAGAAATCTTCCAACTATATTCTTGCTAACAATGACCATAGTGGCAGCAAATCTTTCCCAATGTTGCCACCCTACACTGTTTGACCTCCACTTGTGTAAGATCGAAACAATGAAATGAAAAGTGCCAGTTCAGTGTAATGGCTCCACATTTGGCTCTGGCCCTATTGCACCTCCTCTGTACGAACCCGGCTGGATTTTTTAATCTCCCATTAAGTGACTAACATGTTTCCCATTGTTGCTGTCGTGCAATGTCTTTGTTCACTGATGCATCGGCCATCTGTCAATTTAAAAGCTTATGGAAGAACATCATGGAATTTGTGTCTGTAGAGTGACTGTTACCATGGCAACCTGTCTCTTACTCTCCATTTCAATGTGAATCAAGTAGAGCCCAGACACCTAGCTGTCTTGCCCCTGTTGCATCTTGATCCGAGAGATTAGGTATTGTAGAAATATTCGAATACTGTTCCAAGTTGTGACTATTAAGTTTGTTACAAACATGCTCGTAACACAAAGATGAATGCACCTCCTAGCATCCTGCTGGAAAAGGTGTTTTCTTAGTAGAAGTTGGCTTGTGTGCCTGGGTGCAGTTTTCCCATCAGAGTAGATACAAACCTGGGTTGTTCGAGTCAGTGCTGTTTACTCACGCACCGACTGCAGAGACCAACAGGTTGTTCCTTTTTCCTGCAGAAAGAGGAAAATCGACAGTGGAGGACAGAAGCAAAACAATGCAGGTCACCACTGAAACTGCATTGTTAGGAAGCACTGGTTTCTCCTTTATCTTGTCATCCCACCAATGACTCCTCCCCATCTCTCCTCCTCCTCCTCCTCCTCCTCCTGCTGCTTGTCGGTCTGATTTATAGGCAGCGGTGTGCAGTTCACACACATTCCACTTCTGACAACACCCCACCACCACCCCCGCCACTGAACTCTCATATCTAGGCATGGTCGTTCATCTTCATGATCCTCATGAAGACGAAGAGGAGGGGCGGGGAATCGGAGCAATGAGACAATAAGAGAAGTGTTGTTTCTGTTGAGCGGGGCCAAACTCTTCAATTCTTTTCATACATGTCTGTCTGTATCTTGGTGTTCTGATGGGAGTTGTCTCCTCAGTGTTTGTGTGTAGGTTGGTTGGTTGGCCCCCGTTTCCTGTGTCAGTGTTTCCAGGCCCGGTGGCTCCTACATAAAAGAGCACATGGAGACTTCATGGACACCAAGCGGCGCCCTGACTCGGCGTTCCGAGCTCGGGGTCGCAAACACAAAGCCTCGTGCCACACACTCACCGGCCCACTCGCCAATTCACTCACGCAGACACTCCACACCGCGTCCGTATCCCACAATCCACAAATCCCCATCCTTACACACCCCCGTTGGCCAGGCCTAATTAGTTATGTGGCCGGCGCTCTGCTCCATCCCAGAGCCCCAAATGGCAGCATGTCATAAAAACGCTTAAGTGTTCCACCAGTCAGAGCCGTACAACTGACCGTATATCCTCCCAACACGGTCCAGGCTGGACTCGTATCAGAGCCCATCCCTCGCGGGTCTGCCGGCGGCCATGAAATCCCTTTATGGTGTTTTCAAAGGCATTTCTGGCTCTCCGGCTTTGCGTCTTTGTTTTTTATTCCCCCTCAGGTAGGCAGATTCTCTGCGCTCACACAAAGACTGACTTGACTCTTTCCCAAGGGATCAGTGTCTGTGCTCACCCGCACACAAGCGCACATGCACACACACTATTAACCCTGAAAGTAAACATCGCTTGTGGTCGGTGAGCTGGGTTCCCATAGTTAGTCTGTTTCCTTGGCACCCGACACCCACCGTCCCGTCCGCAGTGGCCCCTGCGACGACAGACGGGTGTTTCCTGTGACAGCATTTGACTCGGGGGAATTGTGTTTCAGTTCTCATGTGTGTGAACACTCATTATGATGTGGATTCCTCAGGGAGTCATCAGTGAACGTGTGAATGAGACTTCAGATTGTGATGAAATCAGAGGATTAGAAGGATGAATTGCCCATATCTTGTGTGTGTGTATGTGTGTGTGAAATGAATAATGGGTGCTCCTTTCAGTTTTTAATGTTACATTTCTGATTTTCAAAATAATATGGGGCTTGATATGGAGCCATTAGGAACTCCCATAATAAATGTTTTCAAATAATGATTAGATTGAACATTTTGATATGTATTCTAAATGTTTCAACATTTTCTGTATCTGTTTATAGATTTTCTTGTATTTCTTCTGATACTTGTAAGATTTTTGGTTTCACAGTTTATTCTTTTAATTACCAGTAGTGACAAAGCGTTGTTTTTTGAATTTTTTGAAACAAAGGGATACACCTACTTTTATTCTCCATTATATCGAATATCCTTGCAGCTCATATTAGGTTTTGATGTGTTTGTTTATGTGTGAGTGTGGCGTGTTATAACATAACATAGTAGCTCATTTTCAATTTAATGTGTGCCTGTGTGCGTGTGCCTGTGTGTAGTGTGTCATAACAATTTCCATTCTGTGTGTGTGTGCGTGTGTGTGTTCACCCCGTTCAGACGGCCCAGTCAGATTAATAGGGCTCAGTGTAATCAGGAGGTAATAGGAGGCTCATAGGCGTCTAGACAGAGTTCTGACCAAACCAAAACTCCTACACCCACACGGAAAAGGCAAAAGATAAAAAAGGTTCTTAATTTTAATTTTAACTGTGCACAGTTAGTATTATTATAGTTACATCATCTGTAGAGACAACTCTAATAAAGAGTGAGGCCAAACTTTATAACCTAAATGTGAAGTTATCGTGGTGATTTACTGTAGAAAAACAAGTCATATTATTTTCTCTTTACCTAAATGGATATAAAGAAAGAGGAGAGGAGATGTTGAGGAGCATTGAGGGGTGGGGTAAAGAGAGGAACACACACAGCATATCATCAGACTTTCAGCCACAACCTCCCAAAACCACAGAAAAGTAAATAAGCCAAGATGGAGAGAAAAAAAAGAGTCCTTGGTCTGGAAAAAATGATCTCATGTTTAGTCATGTGTCTTTGTAGGACAATACCCAGGACACAGCTAAACATTTTATGATAATAACTTTATGACAGCCTTGTCACACTGCAAACTGAGCTGGGGGGGGGGGGCTGAGGGGAAAGTAATTTGTGGGTGGCCAGCACTGATGATGATGTGTGCATTAAAGCTGATTGCTGGAAAAGCACTTATAAAGTCATCGACGGGAAGATGAAAGAAACTCCCCTGATCAGCCAACCATCCGCTGAGTCAGCACATTTTCATCACCGGAGACGACGTGTGACAAAATGATTCATTATCAAAAGACGGTTGACCTCAGAGCGTTGAGGGATCCACATGTATGATGTTTGATATGAAGTTCTCATAAATGTGGAAAGCATTTCATGAGAGGAGGCGTCACCACAAGTGAACTCTCTCATGGAGGTCAGAGTCTGATGAGGCCCAATCTGGATGAGTCTCATATACTGTATCTGTTTTTGGGTCGTTGTTGCTTCCAATATATTTTTTTAATCCCATTAAACCTTGACAAGATGTAAACTGTATCATTTCCCATTGTCTTTGCCTGTCTTTGAAAATCCAAACGAATAGATCCAGGCAGTAGTCAGCAGTTTTCACACAGACTTGATACAAGTTTATATAGGACATTTAAAAAGTTGCTCATGGTGTCGCGGCTCGCTGCCTCTCTAATTCATGTGCTCCCGGTCATTTTCACTACCTTTTTATTATTCTTGTCATTTGCCAAATAATGCACCCTCTCGCGTTGCTTCCCTTCAATATATGACGATGCATGGACGCAGGTGGTCACACTCTCTTTACATCTCAAGCCAGAATGTGTTTCCAGGAAGTTGCAAAGAATTGGAAAATAAGAAACTACTCGTGTTCCCTTCTTCTTCGACCGGGTGCTCGTGCATTAGCTGAGAGGATTTATCAGTAGCATGCGCTGTCGTTCGTTTAATGCTGAGGAAAGTTACGACTTTTATGAGTTATAACTTTCAGGGTAGTTCATAAAATGTATGGTATGGTTAGAGGGGAACAGATCCACGGCACTTCTGCTTTCCAAAGCTCTGGGCTTCAGCAGAAGGAGTTGGGGTCAGCCTGTAAAAGTGACTCTGGAATTTGGTTTTACAGATCGTAACAACCGTCTCCGTTCAGCGGTGGGAACCAATGAAATATGTTGGAATTAGTTTTTGGTGGATTGTGAGAAGTGTTTTCAGGATTGAGATGTTTATTTTCGTGCTCTCTGGCATCATGAACTGTTAATGTTGCATCATATTTATTTCTATATTTATAGAATCCTCCCCGGAGTTGGTTTGATCCTTGCCCAGAGCAACAATAAGATTATAATAAAAAGAGGAAATTTATTGTAGAGCTGTTCGCTGTAATGAGTTCTGTCCCCTGCAGCTGCACAGGGACTTTAACTTTCAGTCATTCAAACTGTGTTTTTTCTGTTTTTTACGACTCATTTTCTTCCCAAACAGTTTTGGCACAACAGACAGGGAGAAGGGGGAGGGGGTGTTAGACAGAAACATCTGATCTATCTGGAACGGCCATGTATAAACATATTTTAACCCAAGTTGTGAGAGTCAGAATGGAGCAAACACTGGCTTAAAGGAACGTTGTGTAAGATTTGGGTATAATCATTTCCTTTTTCTCTTGGAGTGAATGACAAATGAAATTGTTTTGCTGATGCACTCTGTCTTGTATATATTATATATAGACTTTTGTTTCGTTTACCATGGAATGATGGCTGTATATTGATGTGAGTTGCAGGTCCTCTCCACAGAGGCTTCTATGTAGCATCAACTCGTATTTACAGTCGCACAGAATGGACTAACTAAACACCTGACGATAAGATAGCCTCGCATTTGTGCAGATGGCTGGATGGATGGCTGGATGGATGGATGGCTGGATGGATGGATGGATGGATGGATGGATGGCTGGATGGATGGATGGATGGATGGATGTATAGCTAGCTAGATAACTTTATTTGTCATTCACACCATGAGAATGTGAAGGGAATAGTGTATGCAAGGTCTTGGTGCCAGGTCACAAAGTTTTTGTTTTTACTTAGATGCAGTCTTAATATGGTCCCTCCCTTCTTGGAATAACTGTCACCCTGTAATTGAAAGATTTCAGATTGTTCGATCCTCAGCTTCAAGAGGTTTTACTCTAACAAGCTAACGAGTATACAGATATATAATACATATATAACACATACATATATGATAATACTTTCGGAACCTTTTAGAAACCAAAATCAATCTATCTTCTATGAGAACCATGAGCCCATCACAGTCCATGGCCCTGTACCTTGAACACATTCTGAACAGCCCAAACAGACCCAACAATGTTAAAGTGCCTCGGACATGCCGCCCTTATCCTCATCACCATCTTCATTGAGGAAGTTGCACCTCTCTCCCAGGCAAACCATGCAACCCCCCCCCCACACACACACATAAACACACGCACACCACGGCTCAGAACATGACGCCCAACACAAATGAAACATGGCACCCTCAAAATACATAATGAAGACTGGGAGACCTTCTTTCAGAAAATAAACACAGACATTACTCAGACAGGTATGGGGGGTGTGGAGGAGGAGGAAGGGGGGTGGGGGGTGAGATTGTGCAAGTTGCTGAAATGTGTATGTGTGTGTGTGTGTGTGTGTGTGTGTGTGTGTGTGTGTGTGTGTTTTGAAGAGTTGTAGCTCGGAGTGTGGATGAAGAGTAGGAGAGTAAGGAGTAGCTGGGGGCATGCAGTGGTTTGGAAGAAGATGGGGGAGGGGGGGGTTGAGGCGAGCGAGGAGATATATGATGTGGTATTGGGGTTTA
>JAFBJT010027695.1:141825-158624 GCA_016785325.1 Chascanopsetta lugubris | reverse complement strand
ATATATATATTACATATATGCATATGACTATATATATAAAAAGCCTGCACATGTTTGTAACATCTGTGTGCAGGACCCGTTTGATGCTGCAGGTTACTACCACCTGGCTCTGGCTGCAGCCATGGATCTGGGTAACAAACGGGCTCAGCTGCACCTGTGCACACACCTGGCGACCATTTACCACAACTTCCTCATCGACCGTGAACTCTCCCTCTTCTTCTACCAGAGGGCTCGAGGCTTTGCCGCCGACCTCAACGTCAAGAGAGTCGACATTTCGTCGGATAAGCATTTTGGCAACATGTCTCAGAGCAGAGTCAGTAGAGAAGACAACAGGAGAAAGTAAACATGACATTGACATGCTTTTGGAAAGAGTCTGAAATCATTACAATGACAAAGATCACATAGTTTAAATAGCGCAGTTATAGTTTTTCTTCAGGACACCATGACACGTGGTTCAACTTTCCTGCAGGAGGACGATGTGGTACATGATCCATTGTATCTTAACCCTCATGCATCACTATGGATATTTTGTCCAAATTAGCAGATTTCACCTCTTTATCAGTCTATCATTTTGGCTGTGGTATTGCCAGTGGCACAACTTTCTGTAATGGGTCTCTCTCATGGCAAATTCTGAAATAGATTTTTTTTTTAATACGCCACCTTTAAAGCAAATTTACTACCCTCTTGCTTCCAAATAACTGCTATAAATATTATTTTCAGCCCTGTCCAAAACTACCAAACATTCAATAATTTTGAGGATTTTAACCCTGTAAATCTCAATCAATCTCAGTTTGATTTCTTGCTGTCACATTGGGTTTTTATTAAGAAAAATAAAATGAGCTATTTTCCATAAAACAAATAGAAAGTGGTTTTAAATCAGTCAAGTTTACCCAAAATACTGACTTTATTGCATTTATAGTTTTCAATGGGAGTCAATGGGACATCTTTGTCCGCTAATTTAAGGTGCAGTGTGTAAGAGCTTGGTGATTTTTGTTATCTCTAAATATTATGAAACACTTACATACTGGCATTTTCATGAATTTATAATCACTTGAATGTATTATTTTTCTTCCACTACCCTTAAATGAGCCCATCAATGTATATATTTACCTGAGGAGTGGGTCCTCTCTATGGGGGCCGCCATGTTTTTACAGTAGCTCCATACTAAACATCTTTTGAGTTGTAATGACAACTAAAGTCTAACAGGTTCTCCTGCATGCTCTAATGGAAAGGGTGGTTTGTCCACTCTGGAGCTACTGTAATCTTACACACTGCACCTTTAAGAGGGTAGTACATTTTAAATCTAATGCTACACAAAAACTATAAATGCCATAAAGTCAGTATTTTGGGTAAACTTTGATGGACCCATGATTGATTTAAAAACCAGTCCCCCAAACACTTTACATTTGTTTTATGGAAAATAGCTCATTTTGTGTGTGTGTGGGGGGGGGGGGGGGGGGGGGGGGGGGGGGGGGGGGGGGGGGGTCATACAAAACTCTGTGACAGCAAGTAATCTGGGAACAGGGCTGAAGTTGTTTAAGACATTTATGCAAAAATATTAATCTGTTATGTTTTCATAGGGTTTTTTAGAAGCAGACATATTTGTCCTTAATGACTCAAGAGGGTGGTAAATTAAAGTGATGCATGAGGGTTAACATGTATATAAGTTTGAACATTGTTATGTAATTCCCTGTTTCAAAATATACTTATATTGAAGGACCTGTATATGCATACTTTTAATACATTGAATGGAGACAAACAACATACTCACAAAGTACTGGTTGAAGTATATAGTCACGTGAATACTACATTTATATTTACATTATGCGATGTTCCTCTCAGAGGAGCCCACCATGTTGCCTCTTCAGCCCAGAAGTACACACCATTTGAGTTTAGAATAGAATGTGAGTCTAATATTACATTCTAAAAATGTTTACTTTTATGTTGTTGTTTTTTTAAACGTTTAGTTTATGTCTGTTCCGGCATTTTTACACTTTGCAAAGTCATGTTGTGGCCCAGATGCCTCTGGCAGGCCGGTTTTGGCCAGCAGGCCTGCTGTTTTACACCCCTGGTCTTAACAACGTGCCACATTCGCACACGACCCTGTATGTATGAATAAAATTGAAATACTAAAGCGGCTTAAATAATTTATTTAAAAAAAACAGTTTATTGCATTTAGATTTTGAAAGTATATTCTGAAAATATCCAATTTCATGTTTTTATTTAAAAAAGATATTGAGCTAATTCATACACTTTGCAAAGTCATGTTGTTGGTGGCTGGATTTGACCAATTGGTGGGCTGGTTTTGGCCCTGTGGGCCCTATGTTTGACGCCCTGGGTGTAAACAATGTGCTAAACTAGTACACTACTGATACTGAATTAATGAATAGAACTGAAAAACTACATATTAAAATCAATCAAAGTTCAATCAAAGTTTATTTATATAGCCCGCATCTACAAATCACAGTTTGTCTCACAGGGCTTCACAGGGTGGGTAACATCCTCTGTCCTTAGACCCTCAGCAAGAGTAAGGAAAAACTACCAGGGAAAAAACCCTTTTAACAGGGAAAAAAAAAGAAAAGGTAGAAACCTTAAGGAGAGTCACAAGTGAGGGATCCACTCCCAGGACGGACAGACATGCAATAGATGTTATGTAGAGTCTTCAGTAACAATACTTTTCATATTTCCATATTTTTAAAATGTAAATGACGAGATGTTTATATCCATCTTCGTTTTGGTTTGTTCAGTCTCCGGGTTCGTCACAGCTTGCTCGCAGGTTCAGGACCCACCGCCAGATCATTTGTGGCTTGAGACTTGGGATGCCGGTGTCCTTGACACCGTCTCGGTTTCGTCTCGTTCCCCAATGACAAACAAAGCTGAAAAACATTGATTTGATTGAGCTGATTTAGATCTGAGAGATCGAATATTTAATAGACCATATTTCATCTTTTTATTTGTTTTTGGCTCTGAAACTGTCCTTGTGTTAATTTTTATGAGATTATTATGATCTACTCCTCTTCTGTTTCTTTGTGATTTATTTATATTAAGAGCTCTAGAAACGGTCACAGTGCTTATCTTAAATGTGTATTCATATTTACCTCTATCTTTAGGGATTGACTTATCTAAAAGAAGCACAGAGAAGCGTGTAAGACTGCTACTCTGTATCCTGGTCTGGACTCTTTGTTGTCAGGTTTTGTCTCTAATAAACTTTGTCATGGTCCTGGAAATGAGAGAAGCTCCATCCAGGGTGGGATGAATGTCATCCCTTCTAATCAGACCAGGTTTTCCCCAGAAAATCTAATGATATAATAAGTACCTTAAATTCCATTCTAAAAACATCATTTATTGCATTTAGATTTAAAGGTCCAGTGTGAAAGACAACTAAAATAATCCCTTTTGTTTTAGTGCAAAAAAAATTCTAAAATCCTCACATTTATCTATTTACAAAAAAAATTCCAGTTTATGTCTTTTATGTCACACTTTTTACGTCTGGTGGGCCGGTTTTGGCCCACGGGTCATATGTTTGACACCCCTGATCTGACGAGTGAGAAAACATTGAGGTAAGAAATGATATGAACAGACACAGGAAAACAAATAGTCCAATTATAGTGTTACCATGTGTTGGCTTTTACCATCAGATACATTTTCATGCAAAACAAGGAGCCCTGTGTCTTGTACTCGTTTAAATAAATGAAACCATGACTCGAGGAAAAACACATGTCCATTCGTGTCTGTCCAAACAAACCGCACCGTCATTGATCCATGGAGACCAACAGTTCACAGCTGCTTCCCCCCATTCCATGTTGGGGAATGTCCATAAAGCTCCGGGTGAGAGGAGACATTTTTGCAGAGTGAGGTCATTCTGGAAAATTACACTTTTTTAAAAGGTACAGTGTGTAAGGTTTTTTGGTCACTTCTACTGGTAGAATGAATAATACAAAACAATACTGACATGATCATTATCACCTAAGTGTATTTTTGTTCCTATTACTCTTAAATGAGCCCTTTAATGTATATTTACATGAGGAGCGGATCCTGTCTATGGGGGCAGCCATGTTTTTACTGTAGCCCAGAGTGTTTAGTATTTTTTATTATCTTTTATTATTGATTTTTACCCTACAACAATAATTTATTTGGAGGCCCTAACATATTCCAAAACTCACAGATTTCGAATTTACCCAGATCTCTCTCTCCCCCTCTCCCCCAAGAAAGCGGCAACTCGCACAGTCTGGTTTCCTTATATAATTTTGTTTAAGTCTGACTCCATTAAGATTTCCTGTCACACGGTTGCTGCATATACGCTGAGTCAGCCCCTGCTCCACCAAAAGGATGACTAAGGTCGTTCTCAGGATATCTATGTCATCATATTGAGGGCAGTGATGTTCTCTTATAGGCACAGGTGCAGTGTGTAAGATTTGATGACATCTAGTAGTGAAGTTGCATGTTGTATCCCTCACCTCACCCTCACCCATCTGAACATGCAGGAGAACCTATGTTAGACTTCAGTTTTCATTAAGACTCAAAAGATGTTTAGTATGTCCACTTTGGACTACTGTAAAAACATGGCGGCCCCTGTAGAGAGGGCCCGTTCTTCATGTAAATATAATGGCTTATTTAAGGATAATGGGGAAAAACATTAAGGTGATTGTAAATTCCTGAAAATGTCAGTATGTAATTGTTTTGTAATATTTTTTGAGGTGACAAAAGTGACCGAAATCTTACACACTGCACCTTTAACCCAAACCAGCTAAAGTCAGAATCTGGTGTGAGAGAAGGATCTCTGGAGAGAGGCTGCTTGGTCTGCTGCTCGCAAACTGACCGTACAAGGGGACAGGAAGGAGAGCATCTCCTCAAACCCCGGGTCTGCAGTGTCCAGAGGATAACCTCATGTTTTGGAAATGGTTGAACTTTGAGCCAAATATGAAGAATTATTATTCTTTATTTATAAAGATTATTTTTTATTTGAATAAAAAAATAGTCTATGAACACACATACATGTCTTCTAATCAGAGGGTCAGAGGTTATATGTATTTATTTATTTTATTTTATTTTTTCTCTTATTTTCTTTCAAATGTATTTTTTTAAACTGACGTGTCCCCCTCTTTTTGTTTATGTAAAAAGCAGCCCTGTTTGGAATATTTGTTTGTTTGATTTTTCTATTTAAAAAATTAAAAATAAAAGGTCAGAGAATACACTTTTAGGGGTCATCAAGAATGATAAAGTAAACACTTATTTATTGATTTATTTTAGCTAAATCTTTCTAAATTCACATTTGGAATGAATTCAAAATATGTTTTGGAGTGAGTAGGCAGCATTTTTCAAAATGAAAGCACATGATTTTTTTTTCTGTCGTTAAATAAATTAATCAAGTCAGCAAATTCAGCTTGATGGTCAAATATTCATAAATTAAATAAAAAACTTTTCATTAAAAGGTTTTCAAAAAGTCTCTTTAAATATTTACATATTTCCTAAATATACAAAATTCAATGTTTGCTTTAGGTGTTCAGGACCATCTCAATTAAGCAATAGTCAAGAGTCAAGTCAAGAGCAAGTGTCACTTGTGGGCTGCATCCCATTATAGTTTTAGAATTTGCTGAGGATGAAAGTTGGGACACCCCTGCTTTCATGGAGTTCACCTAGTATAAACAGAGTGTGACAGAAAGTGGTTCAGTGGAACAACACAACAATGAACACAACAATCTGGAATCCATCAACTTGGCGACGCCCCCAAGAGGAAACGGCCCCGCCCTCTCTGTCCAGCTGACCTCTTGTGTGTACTTCGTTCACAGACCCACGGACATCCCGTGACTCATCTGGACGTGGGACGACTGATGAAGATGCGTGTTCTTCTCCACGCCTGTCAGAATGCAAATATTCCCGTCCGCAGCTGTGCTCCTCCCCCTCCTCCTTCTCCCCTCGTCCCTCCGGCTGTTAGTCAGCGCTGAGCCCGACTCCTCATGCCCAGCGCGGTGCAACGTAAGCGCCTGCCCGAGCCCTGGCTGCCCCGCCGGCTACGCTCCGGACCGGTGTGGCTGCTGCCTGGTGTGCGCGCGGGCGGAGGGGGAACCGTGCGGCGGCGGCGGCGGCGGCGACGACGTCCCGTGCGGGGACGGACTCGAGTGTAGACCGGCAGCGGGGCGGCGCACCCCCAGCGGCGGACTGTGTCATTGCAGGTTCAGTCAGGAAGTGTGTGGCAGCGACGGGGAGACGTATGCGAATGTGTGCCGGCTGAAAGTGAGCAGCAGACGTGCACTTCTGCAGGGACTCCCGGTCATCACCCAGACTCATCCGGGACCGTGCAAGAGCAGAGAAGGTACAGTTAAGGGCGCAGTGTGTACGATTTCTATTATTTTTGTCACTTCTAAAAATAATCCAAAACAATGGCATATTGCCATTTTCATGAATTTACAATCAAATTTATTATTTTTTCCATTACCCTTAAATGTGCCCTTTAACGTTGCCCAGAGTGGAAAAACTAAACAGCATTTGAGTTTTAATGACAACTGAAGTCTACCATAGGTTCTGAAGGGTGAGGGTGAGGTGATGGATACAACATGCAACTTCACCACTAGAGGTCACCAAGTCTTACACACTGAACCTTTAAGGTCAGGGGTGTCAGACATACGTCCCGCAGGCCAAAACTGGCCCATCAGAGGGTCCAATATGGCCTCCAAGATGACTTTAACTGCAATTTTTCAATATAAGTAACTGCTTTTTCAAATGTGTCCACTGGAGGAGTGTGGGTATGGTTAAACATATAGTGTGTAAGATTTTGGTGAAATTACAATTACTTTTATTGGTGGAGAGAAGGATTGCAAAAGACATTCCTGAGTTAAGGTTAAGGGATGTCAAACATAAGCCTCACGGGCCAAAAGCGGCCCACTCGAGGGTGTAGTTTGGCCTATTGATGACTTTACACAATTAGTTAGATGCAGTTCTAGAAAACTTGAGCTACATATGATCTAGTTCCTGACCCATATAGGGTTGTTTCATATCTCCTTCATATGTAAAAGGAAGGAAGCAAAAGGTCATTGGTTCAAATCAAAGTTGAACCATGATGCAGCAGTGTCACTGACAGACTTTATGGTCCAATGCACAATGGTAGAAATATCATGTGACCGGATTAGTGGTTGACAATGAGCCTGTTTACATGTCAACTCCAGTCATCATCCGATTATTTGAGTCATCTGATTATTCAAGTGTTGTCGGAGTAACAAGGCTGGATTTCTCCCCAATACTCTGATCCCTCCGTGCATGTATACAGGGATATCAGATTTCAACCATGTTTTTACACATGCATATGCATGGAGTCAGAGCGTGAGTGCAAGACGGACTTAATACTACAAACATGGCAGCGGAGATGGACAGTCAACGAAGAGCAACTTCTGAAGAGTTGGCGTGCACATCACAGTGTCTCACTCCGGGTGCCGCTCAATACTCGAGAGTCCGTCCATCAGGACCGGAGTGAGGGCTGGAGCTCTCTGGTCACTGCGCCGTTAAGATCGCTCCACACTCGGCAGCAGCAGTGGAATGGGACTCAGACAAAAACAAAACTGAAAGCAAACTCTAACCCTCACGGGATGAGAGGAGGGTTCATTCAAACTAATAAAATGATAAAACGATGTTTATTAATAAACCACAGCACAGTTATGTTCAACAAGACATGTTGAACCTTCTGTTTTGAAAACAACAGGAGGTTTGAGTCTTTGTGAGGGTTGAGATGTTGAACCCAGACGCAGCACGAAAGGCAAGACACCAAAGTAGGTTCAAGATGTTTAATATATGGAGCCAGATCAGACAAAGTCTTACATCATTATGTACGTACGTCCTCCGATAGAAATCTGATAACTGAAGGTGCTCATGTAGACCCGGGGTTTTTACATTATCTGATCACTGAGGAGCATGTAAACCCAGATACCTGATTATTACAGTTATCTGATTTATAAAACAAACAAGCTAAATGACATGACAATGTACAAAGTATCTTTGTTGATATATGATCAAATCATAAATGTGACCATAAAGGTGCAGTATGTAAAGTTTATTTTATTTATTTATTAGTCATTATTATACTAATTATAGTAACTAATTATAGTAAGTAAATCACTTATTATAGTTTTTTTTCTGTATTATTTTTGTTTTGTATTCTTAAATTCATTTTATTTATTCATATATAAATTAGATTATTTATTCATTTACTATATATATATGTGTGTGTGTGTGTGTGTGTGTGTGTGTGTGAGTGTGTGTGTGTGTGTGTGTGTTTGTGTGTATTATTTCAATTTTTATTTTTGTATCTTTGTATTCTTATTTTCTAAATGCACTTCAGTATGGTGTCATAAAATCATGTCTTTTTAACTGAGATTATGAATATAACTCTCTGCTTGGACATGTGAAAATGTAATTTGATTATTTCCACACAAAAAAAAACAGTTGACTAATGATCACTATTCTTGTTGCCAGTACAGGTCGTCCACACACCACCAGCCCTCGTTACAAGTTCAACTTCATCGCTGATGTGGTGGAGAAAATAGCTCCTGCTGTCGTCCACATCGAGCTCTTCCTCAGGTATGGGAGGCATTAAAGGGTTAACCCCAAGAATTAATTCAATGCACTCTTCTTTTAGTTTAGTTCTTTAGCCAAACATTTATTTTGTTCATTATGGCCAAGTGCAGAGCTGGTCAAATAGTGGCCCGAGGGTCAAATGTGGCCCAGGACCAATCTCTGGTGTGGAGTGGCCCGGGAAAAACACATCAAAAAACCAAAGGATGTCAAACAACAAGCTGTGCCAATCATTTGGATTTTCAAAATAAAATGTATTATTTTACTCTTTAGCAAGTGTTTAATAACTTTTAAAACAGATTACTGGACCCAGATGAAACTTTAACAAGTTCTCTTGAAGTCTACTATAGCTTCTCCTGCATGTTTAGAAAGGTGAGGGTGAGGTGATGGATACAACATGGCAACTTCACCTCGAGACATGGCCAGCTCTACCCAATGTGGCACCCTAGACGACATTTTATATCTCCCCCCACCCACACCCATCCATCTGCGATTTACATACACTTCCAAAAGAAATCCAATAGCATTGTTTTCACCATTGTCTTTAATTTGTGATAACATCTCACTTAGTGATGGGCAGGTGAAGGATCATGAAGGTCTGAAGCTTTCTTTCTAAATGTGCCAAAAAAGATTAAAAGCTTTGAAGTTTCATTCCAACCAAGAACAGGGACATCTGGTGATCAATGGAAGTCATATCACCTCTCAAGAGCGCAACTCAAGCAATGTCACTGTTTCAATCTTGTGTCAACAATAACAGTTCAGATAAGACTGTTTGTTTTAATCTGCTGATGTATTTGTTCATTTATACTAATAAATGATCATCAACATCAACATTTCACATTAAAATGAATTGTGAGAATACACTTAGCCACTGCACCAGAAGTATAACTAAGTTCTTTTTGAAAGGGAGTAAGACATTTGTCTAAATCAAACCATAATATACAGCCACTGAAAAAATAGTTCAGTATCATTTCCACGAGCAAATCTCAAACCTGGAACCTTAGAAGTGTGAGGGGACCGCTCTATCTGTTGAGCCAAACGTCACCATCTATTTAAATGAAGTGTTTCGGATCAGTCCCATACAGAAAGGGCGACACAAACGCAGAAGCCTCAGGATCATTTGCCCATCACTACATTTTTAAATTACGAAGAAATACAAAAAAATCTGAAATATAATATAATTATATTGAAGGTGATTTCTTTCCCCCCAAGTCCCAAGGCCCCTGGTCACCAAATCGCTCACACTGCAACTTTAAATATGAAGACAGAATGCATACATTCTTTGTGCATGCAGGCATCCTCTGTTCGGTCGCACCATCCCTCTCTCCAGTGGATCTGGATTTGTGATGTCAGAGAATGGACTCATTGTCACCAATGCCCATGTGGTCTCCACCAGTAACACTCCTGTGTCTGGTCAACAACAGCTCAAGGTAAACTAATAACATCTCTCTGTCTGTCTGTCTGTGTGTGTGTGTGTGTGTGTGTGTCTCTCTCTTTCTCTCTCTCTCTCTCTCTCTCTCTCTCTCTCCCTCGCAGTCAGTCATACACATTAAATAAACACAACTTTTGTTTCAATAAATCTTTTATGGTAATTAATTATGGACATTTGTGAAAACTGGGTGTTAGTGTCAGTGTTAGCATATGTAAACAAATGTTGCCGTTTTTTTCTATCTATGAAATGGCGGGTGACAATTAGCATTACAGGGCATCACTGCCACCTACTGTCAAGGAGTGTGAATAGACAGTACTCAGATACATAAAAAATTCTCTTCAGATTAAAAGCATAAGATGTTTTTCCTTCTCTCAGTCAAAGGCCTGTAATCCACTAACAACAGGTCCATAACCCGCTTTCAGGTCTCAACTCACCAGTTGAGAATCACTGATCTAATGCACCAGTCTTTAACAGGGATTTTAATCCTCGGAGGCATCATCTCAAAATGCTAAAATATATTTTGTAATAAATGTGTAATTTACCATAATATGATGAGTCATCAGTTAGAAATATTTGTATATTTGCAACCCTCCAGAGTGCGACCATTTTAGGCACATATGCACCCCAAAATCCTGCAGTGTGCCTAGAAATGTTTCATAGGGTCATACGTCATGTTTTACATATGTGCACCTAGATTAGGGTTGTGCAGTACACTGGTACTGCGGTACTAAAGTGCTC
Source organism: Chascanopsetta lugubris (assembly GCA_016785325.1). Taxonomy (NCBI): domain Eukaryota; kingdom Metazoa; phylum Chordata; class Actinopteri; order Pleuronectiformes; family Bothidae; genus Chascanopsetta; species Chascanopsetta lugubris. The sequence continues at coordinate 147,892 of JAFBJT010027695.1, read as the reverse complement.
AAAATGATACTATACTGTGTTCGGAAAGGTAACGGTATTCTTTACTCTCTAAGGAGAATGCGCTGCACATATATGTAGTATATATACATGTAGTATGTATATATATATATATATACATATATATACACATATATATATATTATTTTTTTCTAGATCAGTCAAATTATTTCACTATAAAATATATATATATATATATATATATATACAGTTGAGAAAGCTCACTTTAGAAACATTTGACATCAACTGGACAAAAAATATCTCCCCTCAAGGCATAAAGAAAAATAATAATATGATGAATAATGTTAATCATTTTTTATACCGAAAATTACCGTAATACACAATGGTACCGGGAACAAAATGTTGATATTGGGACAACACTAGTGCTGTGTGGCCCTACATGTCCTGTTATTGTGTGTAGATAGTTTTGGTAGATGCTTATCTATTACTGCTTTTGGGGCTGCCCAGCTGTTGCAGTTCTAGCAATATAAGTTACTTTATTGCAGATATATATTTATATAGTTAGTTGCATGAGCAGATAGTTACTGTTAAAGTAGACATCAAATTTTGGGCAAAACCTTGGACAGATGTGATCTCCCTCTTTCTGTATTGAATCTGTGGCAATCAATGTGGGAATCTATAGTTAGTCTGCATATCGTGTCAAGACTCTTTACAAATTCCCAGTTTTGTTCGTATATTATCAAAGAATAGTTGGCGGTAACAAATAATCCAAAAAGACCATCTAACACAGTATACTATATTTTACACCTTTTACCAATGCAGATAGTTCACACAAACCAATAAATCAACCAAATCAATCCTTTTTTGCTCCTTGCTCGTCTTTTCCATCAAACAAATACCAACAGCGTCTCCTTCTCTCTCTCACCCAGGTAAAAAAAAAAACATGTGCCTTCCTTGGTGCCTTCCTGTTCAGTGCATGCTTAATCACCTATATAGACTCAGTTCTCCCCAGGTGGCCCCATGAAATTATGGTCAAATGATAATCAAATAATATTACAAGAACATAATAAATAACAAATTAACTTGACTTAATAAGCAAACAGCCTAACTTACTAACCTATAACTAAGTAGCAGCATTCTTTTAGATCTGGATTGTAAATTTTGACCCCAAAACAACGAAGGTAAGACGTGCTTAGAGATCGCCTATAGTGTGCAAGCCAGGTATTTATTTGTAAAACACAGAGCCTTTGGTTTATTAATTAAATGGGATTTTCTGCTGTTTGCTGGGGGCTGGAGCAAACTAATTGTTACTACCAGCATTTATAAATACTTACTTTTTTGAAAAACTTTCTAATATCCATTTTTCATCCATCCGTTCACGTTCTTCTCCTGTCCTATTTGGCTCTGTGTGCCTCAAAAGTACATACAAGTGGCACGGACTGCAAGCAAGGTCTCAGGGAAAATGTGGACTGGATTTTCAGTGATGTGGGTGTTCTCTACATGAGCAAGTGGAATGGATTGGATAACGACGCACTGAAGGGGCTCTCTCTACCTTAAAGGGGACCTATTGTGGTTTTCCTCACTTTTGGAGTTAAACACACTGTTGTAGTGTATCATTAATGTTGGGATTTCATGCCATGTCCATTACAAGGACAAAGGAGAAGGCTGAGTTGAAGTTTATGGCCCTCAACAAATGGCTCTCCCCCCAAAACACCCATTCTTTTGATCAGGACAGGGTCCAACAAATGGCACGCTAGTTGATCAAATTAGTATGATCAGGACACTGGGTCTGAGTAAAGCAGACCCTTTCATCTCCACACGAACCCAGAGTCATCAGCGCCATTCACTTCGATCCACATCCTTTGTATGCAAAGTGATGTGCCCACCAGCACTTTGGTTGTAGAGGGAGCCGGGTTTCCCCCGCCCCTTTACAACACACACCCCCTCACTCACACCTAAGAGTGAAGCAAAACGAGAACTCTGCGCCAGCAATGGCTGAAGCTGGACACACCCAGCAGGGGTCCCCGATGACGTCACTCAAAGTTGTAAAACACAGACGTGCCGACATGCCATTGTTTTTTCCCTGGTCATCACCGTAAGGGAGCAGATTCAACTCTTTATCTTTCAAGCTATTCCCCAGTTACTGCCGAAAGGGAGCAACCGCCACACCTTTGACTACCTTTCCTGCTTTCCAACTCGCAGACCGAACCCACCATAGACTACACTGTTCTTGTTTCCCTCTATTGTGTTTTCCACCGCTTTTGGATCTACTGAAGACTGCGCAAATCCTCTGTGAGCACCCGTGAGTACGCACACATCGATGCACCCTTTTTAAGCTCTCCGCCGTCGCCGAGAGATGAATTACGTCAGAGTCGCCTGACGAGAACCTGTCATCCAGCCACAGAAAGTCCTTAACAGACTTCAATATCCAGCTCCAAGGATTGGAGTACCTGGATTCCTGGTGCATTCTGTCGTAGCCGCCTGAAGTGCACAACGACGAATCTCCGGGCCCAGTCACGGACTGTGCTGCAGACCACTCGAGGGTCTTTGCTGCACAACTTCTAACGGAGCAACTCACAGTAAGAGGCGTTTATGCCTGGGCAGAGATTCAGTTCGTCACACTGTGTTTTTAAACTTGAAAGAGCTGTATGTTTTGTTCTTTGGTGTCATCATCCATGATGCAACCTGATAAACTCATATATCACCAGTTAAAGGACCAGTACCTGACCAGATGAACTGAGGTTCACTGGCTCTGATACTGTGGTGATATGTGTTGATTATTAGTCAGAGTGAAGATCCTGTGTAGACCTTTGTCTTTTTACTTCTCTGCCGCCATTTTGGTTTCTGTGGGTACATCACTCACGTGACTCCACCCCAATCTCTCCCTCTCTCTCTCTCTCTCTCTCTACACACACACACACACACACACTCCATGTTTTATGTTTACTTGTGTTGTTTTGTAATGAATGTCTGTTAGTATAGTTGGATTATGATAGCGTTGATAATTAAGTGATGTTGTTGTAAGATAACTATTGCTTTGTTAATAAACCCTGTAATAATTTTAACACAACGTAGTCTGTGCTTATTGTGATTATATTTATAACAACAGCTGGAACTCCCAGAGTCAGTGATCAGATTCAACCTTCTGAACTATTTGAGACTGTAGTTTTAACTATCAATTTGGTTATTGGTGCCTGGTAACAGGGTGGTGCCCCGAAGTTACTCTTTGTTGTAAACATTTCTACATATCATTACTGATCCCCAAAGGTAATTGATATATTTTAAGCCAACAACCAAATTGTCCCTATTTATGCACATCACGTGCGAGGCTGAGAAACGTTGATTCACACCACTAATATAGTATCACTAATAAGCTGGTCGAAACTGCATAAAATGACCTAAACACATGTTTGAGTAATTTAACAAAGACAGTGGCAGCTTCAGCAGGAGCAGCAAAACAAGGTTTGCAATACAAGGCAATTTGTGACGTCACAAACCGAGGGTGGGCGTGTGTGTCTGCACTAGAAGATGTCAATCAAACAGAGGTGAAGAATTAATTTTTTAAGGGCATATGGACTAACAAACTTTGGGTGGGTGCAAGACCTCCGGATGTTCCATGTTAAAGAGAAGACTGTCGTCATTTTCGAGGTAAACAACACGCTTTTACCTCACTGTATCCCACCCGGCAGTCTAATTTCTCTATCTGTTATCATTTCAGTGTAATTGTATGCTTAAAAGGCCATTCCGGCTCGAACATATACGGACTTACTCTTATGTTCACGTTTTGAACTTGGTTAGTTCTCCTTGCAATGTTTATGTTTTGCAGTGAACGCTGCCTGCTGAGAGCCGCCTGTGAGTGTGAAACTTGCTTGCTTAGAAGGCGGGACTAACCTATATTTTCACCCAATCTGGGATCGCCCACTGATCAGTCAATCGGGAGATAGTGAGGTTTCAAGAGGGGCGGGAGAGCCAAAACCCTGCGTTTCTCCCGAGGAAGGAATTCTGGATCTTTAAAAGGGCTCATTTAAAAAAAAAAAACGTTTCTTAGACTATAATTACCGTTTATCATCATATCAGAGACTAAAGAACAAATAGAAAGACCCTTAAATGGGCACAGTAGGTCCCCTTTAAGCTATGAAGTAAAGGGAAACTGACAGATTTATGATCACATTTAAGTGAATAATTACAGGTTATATGATTATTTATTCAAACATATATTCTGGCCAGTTTTTTTTTAATTAACTGGCACTTTTTTGTAAAAAATTTAATAAAATAGAAACTTTTAATGAAACAACACCAAACAACACCCTAAAATAGGTCTAATGACACCACTGGCCGATAGGCTGTGTGTAAAGTTGAGTGAGTTGTTTCTACTTTCTCCCTCTTAAGAAAAGTTGTCCCAGAAAAACGCACAGAAAAATGTACATAAATATTAAATGAAATATTGGAATTCTGCCATTAAGATGTAATTCATCCATTCTCTTTTAAAGGTCCAGATGCAGAATGGTGACATATATGAAGCCAGTATAAAAGACATAGACAAGAAGTCTGACATAGCTACCATCAAAGTCAACACACAGGTAAGTGGATTTGACAATTATATGTATAACTATATTCAATTTCAATACATTTAATTGCATATATAACCTCAGGTCTTTGCTTCTGAACTCACAGTTGTGCCCAAAGTTTAAATACATACATGCAAATGGTTTGCTGATAGATATTGCTAACCGACGTTTAATTGATGCTATGTCTTTTGCCCGTTTTCCATGTCAGACAGGGAGATTTGGGCCGTCAATGCACACTAACTTCTCAACATCGGGTAAAGTTTTTCAGAGTTTCCGTTACAGACTACACCCACGTTTTCTACTGCAGTTGCTACGCATGATGGGGAACACTTCATTCCGACCGCGGGTCCGCCAGTTTTTGCGTATGCACAGCGCCTCAACATCGTTATGTTAACTAAGGCTAGGGAGGAGTTCACTACCATGGAGTGTTTGGGCATAGTGAGGCATTCGAACAGCCCATGGGCCTCGCTGCTCCATATGGTGCCTGAAGTGGATGGGTCTTGGCGGCCATCCAGGGACTTCCGCCGCCTGAACAACATCACTGCGCATGACCATTATTCTATCCCACACATCCAGGATTTTTTGTTTGCCTATCAGGCACAACAATTTTCTCAAAGGTGGACCTGGTGCGTGGTTATCACCAGGTTCCTGTGCGCGCAGAAGACGTGCCCAAGACCGCAGTGATTATCCCGTTTGGAGTTCCTGCTCATGCCTTTCAGCCTGAAGGGGGCAGCGCAAATGTTTCAGAGGCTGATGGACTCGGTGTTGCGTGACCTTGCATTTGTGCTTGTCTATTTCAATGACATTTTGGTGGCCAAGCTCGTCTGCTTAAACAGGTTTTCTGGCGCCTTGAACACGGCCTGATTGTCAACTTCATGGTAAACATCATTTCCTCCCTCACGCAGCCCACCTCCTGCTGCCACTTTACGAGGCCCTTAGGCTGAATAAGGCCAACAACTAGGTCGACTGGACTCCCGAACAGATCTGGGCCTTTGACAAGGCTAAGTGTGTCCTGGCCAATGTAGCGCTCCTAGCTCATCCTTAGGCATCCGTTGCTTTGACAACCAATGCGTCAGACGTGGCTGTGGGAGCAGTAGTCGAGCACAGTAGTCGAGCAGCATGTAACTGGTGCATTGTTGTACAGCGTTTTTGACCGGGAGTTGCTGGCGTTGTACCTAGTTACGCACCATTTCCATATCCTGCTAAAGGGCTGTTCCATCACGGCCTATGTCGACAACAAACCGCTGACATTCGCTATGTCCAAGGTGGCTGAGCCATGGTCTGCTCACCAGCAGCGACACCTGGTGGCCATCTCCGAGTTCACAACAGACATTCAGCATGTGGCAGGAAAGGCCAACGGTCATTCGTGCCTGTGGAGCTCACGACAGCTCATTTTGTTTTTGTGCGGCATGATGCTCCCGGACGCCCCTCCAGCCCCCTTACGATGGCCCATTTAGGGTGCTAGAGGCGGGCTCTAAGAGTTTCGTGTTGGATATGGGCGAGTGTAGGGAGTGCACAGACAATATATGTGTACATATATA
>JAFBJT010027695.1:111908-122489 GCA_016785325.1 Chascanopsetta lugubris | reverse complement strand
CCCCCCCCCCCCCCCACACACACACACACACACACCTCCCCCTCCCCACCGACATGACTCCAGCCCACTTTCTCCTGCGGCGCACTCAAACAGGCCACCGCCGCTCTTCCTGCGAGCGCGCGCCGCAGCGAACGCCGCCCCGGCGAATCGGTCTTGTCACCGGGTTCTAATTATCGGTGAATGTCAAGCACATCTGCCGGGTCCACCGCACATCTCTGCCAGCCAAACCCATTCCTTGTGTTGTGTAACACCGTCGCCCATTGTCCGCACGCACTCATAAACATACTTCATACAACGCATCTCTGGAGTGTATTCCATTGTTCCTCAAGTGGCGAGACGAGTGTTGCGGCTCTCCAAAATGGACACTGCCGCATCTCCTGAAACAATACGCCTCCCCCCACCCTACCCCTCACCTCCACGCCACATTGCTCGCGTGTGTTTTTAAAAACGCCAGACCTTCGTGACCCGGGCCCATCGTGACCCGGGCCCATCGTGACCCGGGCCCATCGTGACCCGGGCCCATCGTGACCCGGGCCCATCGTGACCCGGGCCCATCGTGACCCGGGCCCATCGTGACCCGGGCCCATCGTGACCCGGGCCCATCGTGACCCGGGCCCATCGTGACCCGGGCCCATCGTGACCCGGGCCCATCGTGACCCGGGCCCATCGTGACCCGGGCCCATCGTGACCCGGGCCCATCGTGACCCGGGCCCATCGTGACCCGGGCCCATCGTGACCCGGGCCCATCGTGACCCGGGCCCATCGTGACCCGGGCCCATCGTGACCCGGGCCCATCGTGACCCGGGCCCATCGTGACCCGGGCCCATCGTGACCCGGGCCCATCGTGACCCGGGCCCATCGTGACCCGGGCCCATCGTGACCCGGGCCCATCGTGACCCGGGCCCATCGTGACCCGGGCCCATCGTGACCCGGGCCCATCGTGACCCGGGCCCATCGTGACCCGGGCCCATCGTGACCCGGGCCCATCGTGACCCGGGCCCATCGTGACCCGGGCCCATCGTGACCCGGGCCCATCGTGACCCGGGCCCATCGTGACCCGGGCCCATCGTGACCCGGGCCCATCGTGACCCGGGCCCATCGTGACCCGGGCCCATCGTGACCCGGGCCCATCGTGACCCGGGCCCATCGTGACCCGGGCCCATCGTGACCCGGGCCCATCGTGACCCGGGCCCATCGTGACCCGGGCCCATCGTGACCCGGGCCCATCGTGACCCGGGCCCATCGTGACCCGGGCCCATCGTGACCCGGGCCCATCGTGACCCGGGCCCATCGTGACCCGGGCCCATCGTGACCCGGGCCCATCGTGACCCGGGCCCATCGTGACCCGGGCCCATCGTGACCCGGGCCCATCGTGACCCGGGCCCATCGTGACCCGGGCCCATCGTGACCCGGGCCCATCGTGACCCGGGCCCATCGTGACCCGGGCCCATCGTGACCCGGGCCCATCGTGACCCGGGCCCATCGTGACCCGGGCCCATCGTGACCCGGGCCCATCGTGACCCGGGCCCATCGTGACCCGGGCCCATCGTGACCCGGGCCCATCGTGACCCGGGCCCATCGTGACCCGGGCCCATCGTGACCCGGGCCCATCGTGACCCGGGCCCATCGTGACCCGGGCCCATCGTGACCCGGGCCCATCGTGACCCGGGCCCATCGTGACCCGGGCCCATCGTGACCCGGGCCCATCGTGACCCGGGCCCATCGTGACCCGGGCCCATCGTGACCCGGGCCCATCGTGACCCGGGCCCATCGTGACCCGGGCCCATCGTGACCCGGGCCCATCGTGACCCGGGCCCATCGTGACCCGGGCCCATCGTGACCCGGGCCCATCGTGACCCGGGCCCATCGTGACCCGGGCCCATCGTGACCCGGGCCCATCGTGACCCGGGCCCATCGTGACCCGGGCCCATCGTGACCCGGGCCCATCGTGACCCGGGCCCATCGTGACCCGGGCCCATCGTGACCCGGGCCCATCGTGACCCGGGCCCATCGTGACCCGGGCCCATCGTGACCCGGGCCCATCGTGACCCGGGCCCATCGTGACCCGGGCCCATCGTGACCCGGGCCCATCGTGACCCGGGCCCATCGTGACCCGGGCCCATCGTGACCCGGGCCCATCGTGACCCGGGCCCATCGTGACCCGGGCCCATCGTGACCCGGGCCCATCGTGACCCGGGCCCATCGTGACCCGGGCCCATCGTGACCCGGGCCCATCGTGACCCGGGCCCATCGTGACCCGGGCCCATCGTGACCCGGGCCCATCGTGACCCGGGCCCATCGTGACCCGGGCCCATCGTGACCCGGGCCCATCGTGACCCGGGCCCATCGTGACCCGGGCCCATCGTGACCCGGGCCCATCGTGACCCGGGCCCATCGTGACCCGGGCCCATCGTGACCCGGGCCCATCGTGACCCGGGCCCATCGTGACCCGGGCCCATCGTGACCCGGGCCCATCGTGACCCGGGCCCATCGTGACCCGGGCCCATCGTGACCCGGGCCCATCGTGACCCGGGCCCATCGTGACCCGGGCCCATCGTGACCCGGGCCCATCGTGACCCGGGCCCATCGTGACCCGGGCCCATCGTGACCCGGGCCCATCGTGACCCGGGCCCATCGTGACCCGGGCCCATCGTGACCCGGGCCCATCGTGACCCGGGCCCATCGTGACCCGGGCCCATCGTGACCCGGGCCCATCGTGACCCGGGCCCATCGTGACCCGGGCCCATCGTGACCCGGGCCCATCGTGACCCGGGCCCATCGTGACCCGGGCCCATCGTGACCCGGGCCCATCGTGACCCGGGCCCATCGTGACCCGGGCCCATCGTGACCCGGGCCCATCGTGACCCGGGCCCATCGTGACCCGGGCCCATCGTGACCCGGGCCCATCGTGACCCGGGCCCATCGTGACCCGGGCCCATCGTGACCCGGGCCCATCGTGACCCGGGCCCATCGTGACCCGGGCCCATCGTGACCCGGGCCCATCGTGACCCGGGCCCATCGTGACCCGGGCCCATCGTGACCCGGGCCCATCGTGACCCGGGCCCATCGTGACCCGGGCCCATCGTGACCCGGGCCCATCGTGACCCGGGCCCATCGTGACCCGGGCCCATCGTGACCCGGGCCCATCGTGACCCGGGCCCATCGTGACCCGGGCCCATCGTGACCCGGGCCCATCGTGACCCGGGCCCATCGTGACCCGGGCCCATCGTGACCCGGGCCCATCGTGACCCGGGCCCATCGTGACCCGGGCCCATCGTGACCCGGGCCCATCGTGACCCGGGCCCATCGTGACCCGGGCCCATCGTGACCCGGGCCCAGCGTGACCCGGGCCCAGCGTGACCCGGGCCCACCATAACGTCCTCTAGAGGTCACTTCATCTTACACAATGCACCTGTAAAGTGACAGCAGGGCAAAAAGAGCAGCGGGTTTAATGGAGGCGGCAGCCACGGTCCACACAGATGGAATTAAAGCCCAGTCCTGGACTAAAGGCATCACCTCGCTCTGCCACTAACATAATAACCGGAGCCGGCTGAGCAGCGTATGAAGGCCCGTATATGCACAGTCAGCCCTTTGTACACAGCTCACGGTAAATACGCACTGCAGAATTAGACCGAGGCCAATTACACTGCATTTAAAGGTCCAGTGTGTGAAGAACTCTTTATATAACCAGAAAAATATACAAAACGCGTCTAATGTTGGTGTATGTCAGCTGAGTGTACATCCGCAGGAGCTCCTCTCCACCAGAGGGCGCCATGTTGCACCACCATGTTTGTACGGTGGCCCAGAATGGACAAAGTAAAGACCTGTGGAGTTTGAATGAGAACTGAAGCCTGACAGGTTCTCCTGAGGTGAAGCGCATTCGTCCTCGGTAAATAAATTCCCGCTGATTAACGTTCCTGGGAATGTCGCGCTTGGCGACTCACAGCTAATTCCTGATTGAAAAAAGGGAATGTTATGAAACATCAGAGTGGATCAGAGCTGAGCCTCTGTGGTACTTTGACTTACTTCCTCTCCAGGACAGGAACACGGGACCTTTCCCCTCTTCCTTCACCGACTTCCTTTCATAACGCTGCAGCATTCCTTTAGTGCGTTAATTAGGCGCTCACTTGTTTGAGGCCACTGGGCCGAGAACTTACCGGGAAGAATGCGAAAGCGAACTGCACTTTCAAGGTCACACGGTGGATTTACAGAGCGACACGTAGGTGGTGGTAATGTTCACAGAGAGCAGCAATGTTCAGACGACATGGCAACTCTGCTCTAAAGCCTCTTTAACACATTCAATCAAGATTAGCATTTCTGAACCCTGACGAACTCTGGATACACGAGCTGATCGACACCTTCACCGGTGATGGCGCATGGTTTGGTTTGACGTGCAATCATTTAGCCTCCAACGCATCTACGTCCATCTGCCGACAACGACGACCAGGAAGTGGAAGACGACGACGAGTAGCTCGGTGACGGGGTTACCATGGAAACCTGCCTCGAAATCTCTTCTTCTTCTCCCTCATGTCACCGTCTCTCTGTGGCACCTCCCCATTCAAACGTTAAAATGACATTGTCCAATACTGTCCGAGGTTTTCCAAAACACACATTCATGGCAGGGCTAACACGCTAACACGCTAACATGCTAACACGCTAACGGAGGTGACAGATGATAAAAGGTAAGATGCGACAATGTGTCAGAGCATTGCACCAGAAATTCCGCGAGAGATTAGCTTCTGGATAAGTCGTGGAAGAAGAAATGACCGTTTCCACTGAGGTGTTCTGAGCTCACGTTCATTCTGATGAGGAGGCGGAGCCGGTTACAAGCCCGCCTCCGTTGCAAAGGGAATGCTAACCGCGCTTCCATTGGCGTGGGTTCAAGTTATTTAATGTTCACAGACTGACGATAAAGTTTGGCACTGGAATGTCGAGATAATTGATGAATTTGGTCTGTTATTGATCAAAGCTCAGCCCTCCTCACCAGTTAAATCAATGAATTGTTCAAATAGTGGTTTGCTGCAGCATCGACTCGGATTTACACCACAGGAGGAAGTGGAGACGCGTCGTCCATCTTTGCTTCGTCGATGAATTCCTCACATCTTTAATTTGACCATTACAAATGTTTGTAGTTCAAACAAGAGTTGATGGAAACAACAAACTGGACAAAGTGTCGTGGAAAAGGACGATGTCACAGAATCATCTCACAACAGGAAGTGAGACCAGCTGCAGCGGAGGTCGACGGGAATCAACTTCCTGTTCACGCTCGCGTAATCTTACCCAGATACAACGAGGCGTTCTCCTTCTTGACGTTGTCGTCCAAGTAGGTGGGTCCCAGCGTGTAGATGGGCGTGGACCCCATGCCCACCAGGATCTGAGCGATGACGAACAGCGCCACGTACAGGTTGTGCTCGTTGCCCTCCTGGTCCCTCGGACAGGAAGTGATGTCGACGCGGTCCCTGCCGCTAGTGTTGCTGTTCATGCACAGGCCCTCGTTGGCGGAGGACGAGTTGACCTCCTGGATCTGATAGGCCGGGGAGATGAAGTGAGGTAAGGAGAAGAGGGCGGCGCCCACAGCTATGAAAATCCCGCCGACCGCCAGCCAGCGAGGCCTCTGGCCCCGCCCACCAAAGTAGCTTATGAAGACGACCACCAGGAGGCTCCCGATGTCGAAGCAGCTGACGAGCAGGCCCGACTCGGAGCTCCTCAGGCTGTACCTCTTCTCTATGGTGGTGATGACGCTGCTGAGGTACCCGGACACCATGAGGGACTGGATGAAGGTCAGGTAGCACATACAGAACAGGAAACAGCGGGAGTCCTGCAGGATGACGCTCAGGTGCTTCCTGCTGGGCAGACCGACCGCCGCCAGTTTTGAAGCGAAGAACCCGGGGGTCTTCCTCCTCACCTGCTTTTGACTCCTTCGCATCTCTGTGTTCTCCACGTACGAGCTCGGCCGGTTCAGCGCCGACTTGCCCGACTTGGGCGGGAAGCTGGCTCCGGTTGGGGACTCGGCCTGGAAGGACTCGGTCTTGGCCGGGAGCTGGATGAACTCTGCGCTCTCCTCCGCCGTTATGGACATCCGGGCAGAACTGGCCAGCAGGGTTTCCTTCTGGGGGGGCGCCTCCTTTAACGTGGGCATGCTCTTAGACTTGAAGTTGGAGCCGGGCTCCTCCTGCTCGCCGGAGAACCCGTCCTCCTTCTGCAGGGACTTGGACACCTCTGCTTCCTCGCGTCCGGCCATTATCGACAGTCCAAACCTCCGTTCTTCTCGACAACCCGCACACTTCAGTTGCCGCTGCCGTCCATCGTACTTACTGTCGACAGGAAGTGCCGCGAGGGCCAATGGAATAATCGGTTGCGAACCAAATATTTCAACAGAACGCGACGACTTCTGTTAGCGAATGAATGCGGCCGGTTGAAATCATGAGCAGAATCTCTTATCCTGGCTGATCTTCGGAATGATTGTGTCCAAGATCAATAACCTGCCGGAAATGTCCCTTTAAAACTAGTCTGCTGAGTCCAGACACAGAGACACAGGACCAGTGGATGTGGCCTCGTCAGCAGGTACATCACCCCCCGCAGAGACGGTCCGAGGCCCCGGAACAGGGGCGAGTCCCGGCAGCCTCTCTGCAGCCTCCAGGGGCCCTTTATCTGCTCGGACTCTCTCGCCGGCTGGAGGAGGAGACGAGCCGGGGCCCCTCGGCCTGAGCGCCGGGGCTCCGGGGCTCTCTCAGCGGGACGCAGCAGCAGGAAGAGCGGGTGAAGCCGGAGAGTCTGCGCCGCATCCCTGACGCCGCTGCCGCGGAGGATCACACGGGGACAATGTCACTCGGCTCCGGGCTTCACATGATGGAGCGTCCCGGCGCCTCCTCCTCCTCCTCCTCCTCTTCCTCCTCCTCCTCTTCCTCCTCCTAACTCCTCCCCCCGCGGCTCAAGGGCATCCTCCTCCGCCCTGCCGCCCACCGCGACCCGCCTCCGCCGCCGCCGCTCGTCCCCGTCCCTGCAGGCGGCACAGCGGATGTCAGGCCGCGCTCCGTCGTGTGTTCGAGTCCCCGCGGGGGTTTCGACACGAGATGAGGTGAAAGTGGGACCGGACGAGGATCCGTGGGGCGGCCCCGGGGAGCGAGGTGACGGCTGCGGCCCGCAATCGCCGCAGTGCCGTTTTCAAAACAACTGCGTCAAGCGTCTGCGCACGCAACACGGAAGTGGAGGGCCTGCACTTCAAAATAAAAGCACAAATGTCCTCAAATCAAAAAGCGAATCGTTGACATCGTGATCCCACTGGTGATTCTTTTCACTGAAATCATCACAAGTTATTTCTACCAAAACAATCGGATTCACTCGCGGCAGGAGGTGAAACTGTGATTCAGAGTTTTCAGAGGTTGGTTTCTTTGACTTCTGTGTCTCGCTTTGTTTCAGATTCATTGTCTGTTGCCCCGAAACATTCGGATCCAATCAAAAAGCACCCGAGCTTTGGAACGTGGCGCTTATGTTTTTGACTTGTTTCAACAGGAACATTCACTCATCCTTCATTTGCATTTTCAACATGTCTGCCAGTTCAATGCCAGTATGATCAATAATCAGGCCGGATTAGAAAAAATGGCGCACGATCGATAATCATTCTCATTTGAAAACAGGGAGAGTTATGTTGATGTGTTATCGGGGTTAGCAATATTTCTTTGGTTGACTTTTTCAAGTTTAAGATCAATATATTGATCATTTATTACACTAGACCTCAATATCCCCTGTCCTCCACAAGGGTGCGCTGCAACAGCTTTAGCACCAGTTGATCCAGGGGCCTTTTCTTTGCTCGTCAGCCCCCTGGTGGCAACTACGAGGAATGTCCCACTGAGGCGTTTCCTTAGCTTCCGACAGGCTCAGCGGAGTTTTACTTTGAAAAGAAGCAACCGGAAGATATTGTTTGCTAGGCGGCTAACGTGCCAGCTAACTGCACAAAACACACACACACACACACACACACACACACACACACACACACAGGCTCCACTCACCGAGCAGCTGCTGAATCTTCATGTCCAACTCTGAACTTCTTCTTCTGGTGTTTTTAAAGGGAGCGGAAACAGAACCGCCTCCTTCCGACTGCTTCTTCTTCTTCTTCTTGAATCTGTATTTTTTTGGACCATCAATTAAAAAATGTGTAGACGTAGACAGTATATTATATAATATATACAAATATTATTGGTCGTGTCTATATAAGGATATATATATATATATCCTTATATAGACACGACCAATAATATTTGTTTGTGTATGATGACGAATAATAATAATAATAATAATAATAATAAAGCACTGAAAAGAAGGAGCAGACTTTACAGGTAGAAGAATCACAACTTGAAATCCATGAGAACTGAACTCAGCGTCACATGATGAGTCACAGCATCAAACCCAGGGAACAGGTGTAGTGACGCAGGCCTCCAGCAGAGGGCAGCATTTCAACGTGGATGGAATCCTGTTGGACTTCAACTGAAAGGAAAATAATAATTCAACACGTAGGTTTTTATCACCGGTGATAAAGATTCACAAAACAATGAATCTTACAAAAATAAAACAATTACAATGAAATAACATGGAATTACTCAACAGCACTGGTCCAACATCAAACACGACCTTTGTTCCTTTTGTTTTCTGCTCTTTGTTGGAATCTAAGTTTGAAGAATAAACTGACAGGGTTGCACCTACACTCAGTCTCTGTTGTTTGCCTTCTATTCTATTCTATCCTAATTAGTTCTATTCTATTCTATTTAGTTCTATTCTGTTCCATTGTCCTCGCTCCCCTGGGAGCAGTGGTCTCAGTGGAGGAAACCACCCGAGAATATTTCATCAGCAATTTGGCTTCAAAAGTTCATGGATCATCGTCACACTGAGGAGGAGCCGCACTTTTACAGAAGTTCACATTGTTTTGAAAAAGACTTGTATTTTTGCACTAAATCAAAGGGAAACATTTGGAGTTGTTGTTGTTTATAGGTGAGATTTCACTGGCCCCGCCAACTTGATATCAAACTCTGAACGTATACAGTCTGTGCCACTGTCCTCATATACACACACACACACACACACACACACACACACACACCAACAACAACAAAACGCACAAAACCCTGAAATTGAGCTAAAAAAAAACATCTTCCATGAGCGAGACGAAGAGACGAACATAAATATGCTAATTCTGTTAAACGCCGCCATCGTGGCCGTCCATCCGTTTATCGTGTACACGCCGCGGCCTGAGCGGCGGCCCGGAGGCGGCGCCACACAAACTCTGCGATGGAGCGAATGCGCAGAATGATGTTCGTCCTGAGGAGCTCACATCTCATTGGGGGGTGGAGGGGGAGGGGGAGGGGCTACTGCGTCCCATTAGCTGCGCTCATTGTCTGTGCCCTGTGGGACGAGAGTGTCGTCAGTCCGTCATGTGAATCTGATCATCTTCGTCTCTGTGGATCCTTCGCTTCACTCCCACCTCTTACAGCGTCTTTAGAGCCCCGCCCCCTCCCTACAAACCTCTGCAGGCCCCGCCCCCTCCCTACAAACCTCTGCAGGCCCCGCCCCCTCCCTACAAACCTCTGCAGGCCCCGCCCCCTCCCTCCAAACCTCTGCAGGCCCCGCCTTCACATCGTGATCCAAGAGCAGTTCCGAATGTTTGACCATGTTTCTTATCAAAACCCAACATGATGACAGGAAGTGGACCTCCGACAGGAAGTAGAAGAAGCAGAGTAATGCGCCTTTAAGGACGTGTCCGAAGGTTGTTCAAAAAGTTCTCGGCCTCAGAAATGAGCGCGGTTGCTCTGATTCTGGGGCTCGACTGTGAACTCTAACGCCGCATATCAATAATCTGAGTCAAAGTCGGTGACATGTAACGATATCCACAACAAAAAGGACGTGAGGAAGCGAAACAAAGGCAGCAGATTGGATGCGGCAGGTCTCCAGAGGGAGGACGCTGAGTGACAGGGATTAAACCGCCGCTGCTAATTGGAAGAAAAGGTGAAGTGGAAATAACACGGGGAGATTATGCAAAGTGGGAATTATGATGCAAAACAACGAGTCGTTGGGACGAGCTGCAGCTCCGACTCTGGTTGGATGTTATCTCTGATCTCACTTCTTCAGCGAAGGTTCAAAATCAAATTTCACACAGGAAGTAGCAGGTTCGCCCATTTCTGTTTTCACCCAGAGTCAGGATTTGCCAAGATGAGGGACACGCCCACAATTTGCCTCAAAACCACTCAAAACGGGCGACGTCGCGGGCGCAACATCCAGCCTCATATACAGACTATTCTCACGGCGCCAAGCGATGAGCATCACAATACAGGGGAGTAAATACTTCACAGTTTGGCCACTAGAGGCTCCACCCCCATAGAACCCCATGTAAAAATCATCCAACTTAGAGGTGAATGAAACATGTTTAAAGTCTGTTACAGCGATTTATGGAATGAAAGCGATCAGGGACTGACTCACAACCCTCCCTGAACATCTGGTCATCAGACAGACGGAGAAGAGAGAGAGAGAGGGGGGGGGGAGGGAGAGAGGGCGGGAGGGAGAGAGGCACAGAGAGAGAGAGAGGGAAGG
>JAFBJT010027695.1:85757-110636 GCA_016785325.1 Chascanopsetta lugubris | reverse complement strand
TGGTACTTTTCCCTTCCCCTTTTCTCTCTGCATTCAAGGCCTGGGAGTGTATTAGAAACGGAACCCGGAGGAGACAATGTTTTTGAGGATGCTGTTTTAATGTTAATAGAGTAGTCTGGCTTCCTCGTGGGCAAAGACAAGCAACTACACCTAAAGGTTGAAAGCCTGCCGAACATATTCTGCTGGAGAGAAGATTTGTCGCCTCATATTTAGAAGTGGAGGGACCGAAAGCACATTCTTGATACACAACCCACCGCCAAAGAGCTATGAGGGGAAACTGTGTCACAGCCCTTACACACATGTTGACAATGTAAACAGGATCATGTTAATGGGAAGGGGCACACTGTCTTCCTCTGTTGACTGTTCAGCCCAGCATTTAACCTAGAACCACGGTAACGGGTGCCGTCATGGGAATGCTAATGAAGCTGAGGAAAACAAAGCCTGGTTAATGAGAGCAGTGTGATAAGAGAGCAGAGGCTAGGACACATACACACACACACACACACACACACACACACACACACACACACACACAGAGTGACAGGCTCTTCTCTTTCAACACTAATTAGAGAGGAAGGACCATACGTGGCGTTAGAGCGAACTATCCGTCCACATCAATAGAGCGTCGTGCTGGCCTGTCTCGACCACTGGCCTCTCTGGGGTGGGTGGGAGGGGGCAAGGCATTAAGGGGGAGAGAGAGAGCGAGAAAATGAATGTGCAAGAATAAAGATGAATTCCCCCCCAACACTTGTCAGGGTGTGATCCAGACATGTGTTGGGATTTTCTGACATGTGCTACAGGAAGAAAGGAGAGGAGGCCTACATGTGCTCCTGGAAGCCTGAGTCAGAGTTCCACTGTTCTCACAAAGAGTTACCTGAACTAACACACTGATGTGTGTATATATATATGTGTCAGTGTGTGTGTGTGTGTGTGTGTTGGAAGAAGTTGTGAATGTGCTGACTATCTTTCTACGTGGTTCGTGGTATTATGGCGTGGTGATACAGCGTATTTTGTGATGTCAAAGGCCATAATAAACACATTTAGGACCCCTGTATTCCCTTATGCTCTCTCTCTCTCTCTCTCTCTCTCTCTCTCTCTCTCTCTCTCTCTCTCTCTCTTCTCTCTCTCTCTCTCTCTCTCTCTCTCTCTCTCTCTCTCTCTCTCTCTCTCTCTCTCTCTCTCTCTCTCTCTCTCTCTCTCTCTCTCTCTCCCACACTCCCACACCCCTGTCATGTCTCTCTGCAGCCAACACTCAGGGAATACTAAGCGTTGGGCTTCTCCCCTCCCTGGATTTGACCTAGTATTGCTGCTGACTCTTCTTCCATGAGCCCGAGGCAAAGACTGAACTTAAACTGGGGTTCGGGGTGGGAATGGGGAAAAAGGTCCATTAACACCACACAAACGGCTCGCAGACCAGCGTTAGCTCGGTCACCTCCTGGGCTAAAAGGTTTGAGGAGCGTCCACCTCTCCGACCCCCCTCTCACCTCAAGCCCTCACCCTCTCCACCGATCTATCACATCTCCATCTTTCATTTTCTTCTCTTTACTTCCAATCCACTTCCATCCTCTGCAATCTATGTTCCTTTTTATCTGTCTCCCACTCTCTGTGTCTCTCCCAGTTTTGCACCAGCTCATTCTTCATTTCTCTCTCTCTCTCTCTCTCTCTTGTACAATCAATCAGTTCTGAATTAGTCATTTACTCCGTCTCAGTGCTACATATTCTCTCTGCCACCGAGGACTCCGCTAATCTCCCCCTCCCTTTCTCTCTCCCTTTCACTTGATAGAATCAGATGCTATTTGTCTATTAAGGGGCCAGAGGGATATTTAATAAAGGGCCTTTAATAACTGTGTGTGGCTGCATACGTGTGTGCAGCAGTGTGCAGTTCCAACCCGGTGGGTGAGTATCCTTCCATTTTCCACCCTGATGAGGAAATGAACATGTCCGATGTGGTGGCTGATAAAAAAAAAAAAAGCCATCTCAACGCCACTGGTGAATGTCGCAGTTAATTTTCTATTTAGCTACAGTAACCCTAACCAACTCTAATTGATGAGGTGATCATAAGTCATTAGTATTAGGCCACAGCTATGGATTCATTTGTCTTATGAATACCAATTGACCCCAGACTACCCTTGCTCCCCCACACCTCCCTCTGTGCTCTGGGGCTCTTCCTATCCTCCGTCGCACTCGCTAGGCCTGCAAGACATTGTGCATTCCTCCCATACCCTCATATCCTTACCCCCCCCCCCTCCCCGTGTGTGTGTGTGTGTGTGTGTGTGTGTGTGTGTCTGCGTATGCACAGGGGTAGTGGTACATCCTGTTGGTGTGTTTTCCGCGGCTTGTATTCGTGTGATTAAATATTCGTCTCTCAGCTGTCTGGCCTCACAGCCACAGGAGAAAACCAAACAGAGTATGACTTTAGATGAGTCTGTGTATATCTGTGTGTGTGTGTGTGTGTGTGTGTGTGTGTGTGTGTGTGTGTGTGTGTGTGTGTGTGTGTGTGTGTGTGTAGGTGTGTGCGATTGCCAAGTAGTCATAACTACAGGTGCGTCCATTTCTGGGGGCAAAATCAGAAAAATCACAGGTAATTGAGAACTAATGTTGTAGGGTGAATCTAAATAATCTAAACTGGCATCATTTCCTCGATCCATATTTAACATTTATCGAGCCACATAAAAAAAAAACGGAATGAAAGAAAATGTATCTCTATGCCTCTGGCGCTCAAATACACACAACTACTGTGCAGTCATACATTCACATGAATACGTAACCACAAGTCAAGCAAGCACACAACACTCATTAGGCCAAGCAATAGAGTACAGAAGTGACCATGGACGTTACCATGGCAACATGACCTCAACAAAGCTCGACATTGATTAAAGCTTATCAAAGAGTGCTATTGATCAAGAATCATTGCAGAGTAATGTTAACTTACTGTGAGTGCTGTTTCTTTACAAGTGAGTTATGGCGATCCGGTCAAGTGAATATTACATCATTACACACACGAGACTGAACTGAACGTATCGCTGCCTGTAGCTACTTCCTCACTCTAGCAATGTATTTATAGAAGAAACTTAAAGGTGCAGTCTGTAAGATTTGGTGACATCTAAAGGTGAAGTTGCCATGTTGTATCCATCACCCTCACCCTCACCCTCACCCTCTGAGACTTCAGATGTCTTTAAAGCTCAAAAGACGTTTAGTTTGTCCACTCTGGGCTACTGTAAAAAACATGGCGGGCCCTGTAGAGAGGGCCTGCTCCTCATGCAAATATATAGTAATGGGCTCTTTTAAGAGTAATGGAGAAAAAAAATTACATGTTGGTGATTATAAATTCATAAAAATGTCAATATGTAACTGTTTTGTAATATATTTTAGAGGTGACAAAAATGACCGAAATCTTACGCACTGCACCTTTTTAATGAAGAAAGAATAAAAAATAGTATGCAAGAGCACATACACAGATGCACACGCCGACACACAAAACCCCAACAGCCATGTAGAGGCTGAGGCCATAAGGCTGTCATGGTAACCATTCTGCAAAGGTGTAATTGGTCAAGGGAAGGACGTGCAGAGAAACGCTTGCTGAGCGGAGGAATGTAAAGTCACTGCACATAACATGAACATGCAACGCACATACGCATCATGTGGGACATACACACACACGCACACACACATAGTGGACTATCATGTTTTCTCAAGATACATGATGAATGATCCAAATGAGCATATCCAGAATGAAGAGCAAACCAGCCATTCTGTCTCCGTTCGTCCTGCTTTTGGGTCCTACACACACACACCCCGAACATTCCTAATACAATTTTAGTCTCGTCACTCCCTGGATTTCTTTGGCTTTTCTAATTATGTGTGACAGGGGCATGATGCATGTTTTGCTGCCACGGTAAAAGGGCAGGGTGATCATATCTTGGACCTTTCCCCCCCCCCCCCACCATGTGTCAGGGCGTGGGGAAATTATCAATTAAACTGACCCCATGTGTGTAACATATGTGTAACTTGTCAGCCTATAAACTGGGCTAATACTGTCCGCAAATACATGTGTTGACCGCCGACGTTCACCCCCTCGCGAAACAATCCCTGTGTGAATATCTGGTTCGCCAATAGTTTGGCAAAATGGGGGCGATGACCCTGACAGTGTGTAACGTGGGAACATATTAACAGTCGTTTGATTTGATTGGTGGTTTTGTCGTATTGCTGGCTATTTCAGTGGACACTGTACCATGTGGTTCCCTTTACACCACGGGGATTTGCTCAAAGATCTATGCAAATGAGCTCATGTGTGAAAAAACACTGCAACTTGTACTGAACGATGGTGTGGGCCAGATGTGGCTCGTGGGCCGTGAAATGCCCACGTCGGAGAGTAGGTTGCTCCACGATTGGAGGGTAAGTTGCAGGAAAGAGAAAACGGGGGAAGAAGAGTGGCATTCTGTTTATATGCTTTCTGAGGAAAAACAATTATTTTTGTCTCAGGGTCCTTGGCTTCATCTCCGGGGGGCCCTTGACGTATCCAAGCGGTGTTGCAGCTATAGCAGTTAGCGTGTGACGGTGCAGCGCTGTCTGCATTAGCACCAGGGTCTCCTGGTTATTGGAGGAAGCCATGTGCTGTCAGAGTAGCAGCACTAAAGTCTTTATTGGCACAACTGACAGACTCCAACCTCTGCCCCATTAGTGAACATAGAGGGAGCTTCTGCTCCTCTTCCGTCTGTCATCCCAGAGCCTTGATTAGGACTTCAGGGATCCAGGAGACGGAGAGCATGGTGATAGAGGAAAAAATAAAACGGGAGCGAAAGAAATGTGGAGTATGGAGCATGAACATATACCAGAGGGGGAAGAATCGAGAGGTTTCAAATCTTTCTGAAACGCAAATATGATTAGGCATTGTTGCATTCTATGTTTGCATATTGTAAGTTATCTGTTTGACTGCCACAGGGAGATAACGAAGGTTGTATGTGTTAAAGGTGCAGTGTGTAAGATTTTGGTGAATTTTGTCACTAGCCCTAAATATTACAAAACAACTACATACTGACATTTTCATGAATTTATAATCCGCTAAAAGTATTGTTTTTTTTTCCATTACCCTGAAATGAGTCCATTAATGCATATTTACATGAGGAGCGGGTCCTCTCGACAGGGGCCGCCCCGTTTTTATAGAGGCCCAAAGTGGATGTACTAATCATCTTTTTGTACATCGAGTTTTAATGACAGCTGAAGTCGACTATAGGTTCTCCCGCGTGCTCAGAAGGGTGAGGGTGAGGTGATGGATACAACATGTAACTTCACCTCTAGATGTCACCAAATTGTACATGCCTTTTAAGATAATGACTGAAGGACACAAAGAAGAACAACAGAAGTATGACAGAGGACGAAGCGCATGTGAGAAACACGCAGTTAGCGGTTATGTGCCAGAGTTAGCTTTGTTAACCTGTGTGTTACAGGTGCTGTTAGGCAATGCTAAATGCTGTGGGTGTATTTGTGGTGATAGTTGTATTGGCTTCCTTAAAGGTGCATTGTGCAAGATTTCTGTCCATTTTTGTCACCTTCAATTTACGACTTGATTCATTTAAATGGACCCTTAGATGGATATTTCCATCAGCAGCTGGTCCTCTCTGTGGGGGCTGGCAGGTCTGTACAGTAGCTCAGAGTGGACATGCTAACCATCTTTTAAGTTTGAATGATCATTTAAGTCTCTCACAGGTTTTACAGAAAGTCAAAGGGCAACAGTAGGTGTCAGGGGATGATTCTTGTTCTACCTGAACCTCGCTCTGGCCTCACTTCTTCTATATGTCCTCATACTTTCTTTTAGCCACCACATAGACCTGGTTCCCCCTCATAGGATTTCAGCTTCGCCGGTCCTCCTCTCTCGGCAAAGTTATGGATGAGAACTCTGCACCCTGAAACCAACTCCGCTCCGTGACTCTGTTTGTTGTAGCGCGCCTGGGCTCGGCCTCTTTCTCCTGGTGTTGTCTTTGAGGCCGGGCGATACGCCTCCTCCGTGCATTGTCTCCACTTCTTGGCATACTCAGTGTGCGGTGCACTTTGGTCAAGTGGCTCGAGGCCAAACGTGATGTCCACCGGGAGCCTCGGGTTTCTGCCCAACAGGAGGTAATATGGTGCATGTCCAGTAGACTTTGCTCCGTGTACAATTCTATGCATGCACCGCCTTGGCAAAGGAGCTTTTCCAGTCTGACTTGGTATCCTCTGTCAGGGTTTGCAGCATGAAAAGCAGTGCTCCGTTCAATCGCGCCACCTGACCATTTCCTTGTGGGCGATATGGTGGCGTGCGTGAGCCCTGGATACCACAGTCTGCTTCCATGTTGGTACACAGCTTGTTTTGCAATTCTCTGCCCTGGTTGTGTTGTAGTTTGGACCGAAAACCAAACGTCAGCCCAAAAAAAATAAAAGGAGTCTCCCCTCCTCTGTAAAGCACCTTAAGTGTCTTGAAAAGCTCTAAATAAATACAATCAAGTATTATTATCATTATTATTATTATTATTATATTTATGATTACAATTGTTATTATTATTGTTATTGCTATTAATGATATCTATTTAGTATTCATCTTCTCCAAACACAATGGTTATAGACAGGGTTGTGTGTATATTTGTGGTTCTACTTCATTCAGGATGAAAGGGATGAAGAGAGAAAGGAAGCCAGAAAATGACAAAGCAAAGAAAGATGACTCGGTCGTGATTCATATGGAAAGGTTTGTCGGAGACTGGGTGGGAGAGCCAGAGGGAGCGCAGCGCTGGAAGTAGGGGAAGCCTTGAGTGGAAGTCGGACAGTCATGGCTGGCGGAGGAGCGCCGGGGCTGGCTGTCAGTGTGAGCCTGTAATTGAGGGTGGGTGTGAGCTTTCCCCATAGATTCCCTATATTCCCTGACAGCTGAAGCACTGAGCAGACAGTTCAAACAGACCCGTTATCATCCTTTGCACCTCCAGACTGGACTCCTGTACATCTCTCTATCAGCTCCACACAGATGAGATGCACAGGTGCAACCTCAAGATTAAAGGTGCACAGTACATGGTTTTTGTCATTTTTGTCATTTCTGGAAAATAGAAAAAAACAAAACAATTACATACTGTCCTTCTCATGAATTTATAATCAGGCAAATGTTGTTGTTTTTTCCTCCCCCATCACCCTGACATCTGCCCGTTAATGTGAGGGGGTCCACTCAATGGCCGCCATGTTTTTACTGAGGTAAAAGTGGACGAAGAGTTTTTGAGTTTTAAGCTGAAGTCCACCCCATAGGTTCTCCTACATGCTCAGAAGGTTGAGGGTGGGGCTAAGGTAATGGATCCAACACGCAACCTCCCCTCTGGTGGTCACCTGATCTTACACACTGCACCTTTAAGGAAATAAATCTACGTCGGATAAATCTGCGAAATGCATAATTCAGGGTGAATGCACAGTATGCAACGACTAGTTGTTTAATGTGAAGTGACGCTGACTTATACGGCTCACGCGAGCGACACACAGAGACATTTATTTCAAAAAGCTGTTTTGTGATAGGATTTCTCAGAAATCCTTCATTTTCTACTTCGACCCACAGCTAAGTGGTGTGTTCAGAAAAGTGTAGCTCCCCGGGGAGTCTGGGCCTGTGATCCGGCAGTGCTTCAGGTTGAAAGGGAACTCACATCTGCCAGCTCCTCAAATCCACCGCATCAATAAACCAGAATTAAATGTACTTCAGTTTACCATTTGTTCACTTTGCTGTGGCATTTCAAATCCCCTTCACAGCTGCCTCTCTCGCCTCCTCTCCCCTTTGCCGACAGGGATGATGAGGTTTGAAGCGTTTTATAAACCTGTCATTCTTTCACTTTCATTCTTTTGCTGCCCCCTCTAAAAGCCCAGGGGGGGATTTATGGATTGACCCTCCTGTATTAAGTTCTGTTGACTTTGGATAATCGACACACTTTGTCCAACTGATGGAAAAATCTGTGCTTCACTCTGAGTGTCCCTTCACTGACTTGCGCACCCTATGTAGCTCACTTGGAAGAAAGTCCCCCCCCTCCCCCTCCTCCCCCTCCCCCTCCCGGCGAGGACCCCTCACTTCTCCATAAATGTGGAGTCCTTGTAAAGCACTGAGCGGTCGCAATGGATCTCTGGTTTTCTAGCGGGAGGTGAGGGGGCAGCCCTGGGGTCACAGCTGGAGGAATGCTCCACTGGACCACGCAGGCAAGCTGCTGTTGCTCTAATTGGCTGTGGACTGAGACTGAAAGCCCCATACACAAGTCTCACATTAGCTACAGCTTTAAGGACAAGGAGCACCACAGTAAAGCAGACAAGAATTAATGATTGCCATTATGGCTGCCAGCAAGCATAAACTTTTAATTTTTAAACCAGGTTTTTTTTCAAGATGGGCAATTAGGGGCCGACTTCACGATGCTGGACCTCGTGTTGTTTTTTTTTGTGTAACATAATTGACTGAGACTTTCAGTTTTTAGATCTCAGCCTACTCTTCTAACCCATTATGACTGGAGCTTCGAGCTGTTTGGCAAAAGTATTTAAGGTTTTTCCAATGCTATGAATGAGCCTACATCGTGCTGGTCTTGGTCTGAACTGTTTAATGCATCTTGACATCGGCATGTCTCTAACAAGCTCCCGAGCATGTGCAGACACAGGCCTCTCACACAACTCTGCTCCTACAGAAAAGTTCAAAGATACATATGTAGCCGAGCCAACTGGTGCATCCTTTAATGTTTACTGCAGTTGCAGGTGCTGTAAGTTATATGAGTGAGTTGCCCCTTTAAGACCTCTGTGAAACAAAGTCTCGCGTGAGCTTGGTGTTCCCGCGAGATGTGGTTTGCAGCCGAGGTTGTTCAGCTTGAGAGAATCCGGGGACCCGGCGGCCCACGGCGAGCACATGCGTTGCATGAACGCTACAGGAACATTGCAGGGGAAATAGAGAGAGGGTCCGTCACAGAGGTTTAGTCGGGAAAGACGTGTTACTCCACGAGACACGGTCTGTGGTGCTGGGGAGTGGGATCGACATGAGTCGGGGGAATCACACCCATTAAGATGTTCGTTTGTTACCAGACTGCAATTTGGTTAAACTGTATCTTTGATCAACTGTACCTGTAACTACACAGAGGGGAGAGGAGAAGCCATTTTGGGGTCCAGAGGAGTGATACCCCACATGCAGACTACTCACTGATGAGAGTGAGTTCATATATTTGGCTGTTCAGTGTTTTGTATATTGTATGCAATTTTCAGTTTGTAAGGAAATGTTTGTGATCTCTTACAATGTAATGTAATTAAATGAATGTAAATTAATTGCAGGGTTGTTTGCACATTAATTTTATTGTTTGTTTTATTTAATCTACCCAGGACAGCCACTACTGTTGTCTAGTCTGGACTGAAGATTTGAGTTCATTGAAAACAGGGACACGATAGGGAAAGGTTTGGGTAAATTGACTGAATGTTGCTTTCTCTTGGTCAGCCCCATTTGAGTTTACTCAAGTAAATACTGCCTAATGTAAAATGCAATCGGGGAATAAAGACCCACAGAATAATTATTGTGTTGTCTGGCTCATCATTTGTTTAGCAGGCCACACATATGGTGGAATGTTAGCTGCACCGCATCTGAGAAGAAGCAACTGCAGCATCAAAACTGCTCAGCCGATCATTGGTTCCCCACTTCCACGCCTAGAGAAGACAAACCAATGAGAATGGTGGGTGGGACCAGGGGATATCTATATCAAATTGATATTGAATTGATATTGAACATTTGAACAGACGGGGTGTTTGAAGCAGATTCCCGACTTAAAGGTAAACAATTCAATGAGACCTTTCTGACCGCTAATCCTTTCCAGACACCAACTTCTCCCAGGTCCTGTCATTCACAATCTGGTTTACAACATTAGAATGTAGTTCACAACATTGGAATTTGGTGTAACCACTCTCTCTCTCTCTCTCTCTCTCTCTCTCTCACACACACACACACACACACACACACACACACACACACATAACACGTAACGTTGGACTTCTTAAGACTTCTGAAAGATGGTTCTGGAAGTGTCATGTAGAAATTAAGTATTGGTAGACTTAGTAGAGAACAGTTCTAAACAACTTGTCTCAAAATCTCAATTTCATATCCATTTTATATCAGTCTAATATAAATTTTATATCAATTCAGTATTGATCCAATATCAATTTCATATAGATACCCCCCCCCGGTCCCACCCACCATTCTCATTGGTCCAAGGGGCGTGGTTAGGACGGAGACTTACACACCACCCATCCTTCTCATTGGTCCAAGGGGCGTGGTTAACATTTCATCCACAGCTCTCATTGGTCAGGGGGCGGGGCTTCGAGGTCGTAAAACTGTCAAACTCAGTTTGACGATAGGTGACCCCATATCTCACCGGCGACTTTGTGAGAATAATGTTGGCGGTAGAACAGGAGATGAATTAACTCCATCTGACAGGGTGATGAGCCCTGACCTTTCAGGATGAGAGAAGGATGTTGAGACGAGACTCGCGCTGCTGTGTGGGAGTGGTTGGGGGACACAAGCATGGGAGAAAAATGGATGCCTTTGAACGCGTTTGTTTCCGTGCATGTTTCTCCGTTCACGGTAATGCATATAATCATGTATCGTGGAGCAATTTGTC
The DNA here is from genome assembly GCA_016785325.1 of Chascanopsetta lugubris. Classification (NCBI taxonomy): domain Eukaryota; kingdom Metazoa; phylum Chordata; class Actinopteri; order Pleuronectiformes; family Bothidae; genus Chascanopsetta; species Chascanopsetta lugubris. The sequence continues at coordinate 100,011 of JAFBJT010027695.1, read as the reverse complement.
GACCCATGTGATCCGAAAGAGGCACTTTCTTCCAAGTGGGACAGATCGAGCGTCACAGATGCTGAGCTGGAGAATATGCTCCTGTCCTGAGGCTCCGGTGTCGGGCTGAAAAAGGCCTCACTCTGTCCCTCCTGCTTGTTCACTTACAAAGGAAGAGTAAAATCTGTGTATACACTGACTGAGCACTTTAGTAGGTACAACTTACAAGTTACATTTTGGATTCCACTTTGCTCGCAGAACCTTAAAGGTGCAGTGTGTATGATTTTGTGACCTCTGGAGGTGAAGTTGCCTGTTGTATCCATCACCTCACCCTCACGCTTCTGAGCATGCAGGAGAACCTATGGTTGACTTTAGTTATCGTTAAAACTTTAAAAGATGTTTAGTTAATGTGCACTCTGAGCTACTGAAAAACATGGCGGCCCCCATAGAGAGAACTCCCCTCCTCGTGTAAATATACATTCATGGGCTCATTTAAGGGTAACGGAAAAAATAAAGATTTAGGTGTTATAAATCCATTAACATGTCCGTATGCGATTGTTTTGAAATATTTTTAGAAGTGACAAAAATGTCTGAAATCTTAAAAACTACACCTTTAATGCTGGCTGTACGTCAACATTCTGAAGAATATTCTGTGATGCAGAAGATTAGTGTTTACACTTCACCTTGAACCGTGATATTAATTTTGGACCACACCACCCAGCCCCAGGTGCAAATAATGAAACATTAAAATCAACTCCTATTAAAATCTTATTACTATCTTGTCAACGTCAATTAGGATAAGACCTGTGTGGCTCCGTGGTTGCATCTCTGCCTCTATCTCTCTGACACTGTCGCTCTCCATCTCCTCCTCTGTCCTTCCAGCTGGGACAGACATAACAGCATGTGACAGAAGTTAAGTGAATCCCAAACTCGCCGTTAGCACAAAAACCCGGCAGCAAGACACTGTGTTGCACTCAAACATGCAGAGGCAGATCAGATTTGCAGCCTGTTCGACAGTTTGCACTGTTCAGTCCACCCATGCTCGCTGCGAGAATGTATGCATTTGCATGTTTGTACCATTTGCATATCCATCCATTCCAGATTGCCACAGCTCCCTGCAACTTCTCTAACGAGAGCATTCCTTTTATACCTTTCCGTACGGAGTGTATCATCTTCTCTCTCTCTCTCTCTCTCTTGCTGTGCTGCTCCATCTCTTCCCGTCGTCTTTAACATCAAAGTTTCCGTCCCACTCTCCTCTATACCAGGAGTGAGGTGTAGGAGTAAACGTCTAGACTAGCCAGTAAGAGTCAACTGAAGTCAAAAGCACACTGTCAGCAGTAGATGTCTTACCTTAATATACTGACACGCTCTCTAACTTGTGCATTCAGGCGCACACACACACCACTCAATTCTGGCTGACAGCAGAATGTATGGAACGAGCAGAAGAAGCAGAGGTGGACATATTGCTCCTTCTTTGTGTTGATTGTGCGGCTCTGCCACCGTGATCAAAGAGGTACGAGCAACTTAGTTGCAGAGAGTCTTTGTAAATCACACACTGGAGAAACTGGTCCAGGGAATGAACAAGGACTATGTGAAATGCGATGTTCTGCAAATACAGCACAAAAAAAGAAGAAAGAACCAATCACATGTTCTTCACATGAAACTGTGTCTTAAATCAATAGCGGCTGACATACACATTTGATGAATGAGCACATAAATGTGCAAAGTAGATGGATATTATACAGAATACTGACAAGTAGGGCCCATAAACTACAAGCTTCATCTGTGTTCATTTACTACATTTTGTTTCCACTATGCTAATTAACACACGAGCAGTGGCATTTGAAACCTTTAATGGTTGGTGCCAAACTCTGTACTTTTAATAGTGCAAGACTTTATGAAAGACTTTATGAAAGTTCACACAGACATTGGTCATTGCAATTGTGAAGTAAATTGCAAATCTGGACAGAGCAACATCACATGCTGAGGAGTACCCATGAGGAAATGGGGAGAACATATAAACTCCTCACAGAAAGATCCTTCTCCCTCCAGGTATTGAAGCAAGGACCTGTTTTGCTGTGAGGTAACAGTGCTAACCACTAATGCAGCTGTTCCATTGTACTACCCGGCTCGGCTCGACTCGACTCGATACTTGTTCCGTTTCCTTAACAATTGAGTACCACCTCAATGTGGGCGGGGTCGTCATAGAAGGACGTACCGAAACCCCAGCACCTTCATATGTCAGCACTGGCTATGATCCTACAATGCACATCGTTGGTCTGGGCGCTTGACCGTGTTAGGGCTGTCGCTTGGGAAAATTCCACTCGCAGATGATAAGCTCAGTTACTTGCAGCTTTTTTATTAATAATTGTATGAAGCAGCAAATTCAAATTCAAAATCAGCAGCAGTCTCGTTAGTCAATGGGCAGGCAAAAAGGTTGACATTCCAAAGTCAATGGGCAGGAAAAAAGGTTGACATTTCAAAAAACAAGGCAGAGTTCAAGGCAGAGGTATTCAAAACACAGAATCCTAAGTACAAAGTCAGAGCTCAGGCAAAGGTTCAAAATCTTCAAGACAGGGCCGCTGGAACGGCACAGGAAACAAACTGGCACGATCTGGCAGAGACTGTCTGGCACACTGAGCTTAAATACTCTCAAGGCAATCAAGACCAGGGAGGAACTGGTGTGCTCAGAAAATGGCAGGAAATCAAACAAAGACAGAGTGGCGCCAGAAGCACATGGCAAACCAAAACAAACAGAAATCACATGACTCCCCGAATGAACACAAAGGCACATGCTGCCGGACAAATCCAACTTATTCAGGATCACTGACAGACCGAGCCTCCCTCACGATCACGTGGGTTCAGAACTTCAGGATGTCTGGAAACCGTGAGCTTCATTTGCAACAAACTGCGCCCAGCTGCGCTCACAAATGAAATACGACAACATGACCACTGCAACTGGGCTTTAAATATGACAGGTTGGATTCTCGTGAACGAGTCGCTCTCAATGACTTATCCTGTAACGCCACGCCACGGATCGATACCTAATTCCCAGTATCGCCCGCCCCTACATGATATCACTCCCATCAATTCAATCAATGAATAGTCTCCAGCTATGTTCGCACATGGGTTCACTTGGACATTGGATTTTACAAAGGGGGCAGTCAGGAAACAATCACTATAGCAACTTACTCGGACATACGCATTCTCACATTTAATGCCTCTTAAAGGTGCAGTATGTAAGATTTTGGTCATTTTTGTCACAATTACATCCTAACATTTTTATGAATCACGTAAATGTGTTATTTTTCCACATTACTCTTAAATGAGCCCATTAATGCATACGAGTGGACGTACTAAACACCTTTTGAGTTTTAACGACAACTGAAGTTTACCATAGTTTGTCCTCCATCCTCAGAATGGTGAGGGTGAGGTGATGGATACAACATGCAACTTCACCCTTAGATGTCACCAAATCTTACACACTGCACCTTTAATGATTTCAATTACAGAGATTATCTGGGGTTTAGAAGCATGTATGAAAGCTCTCATGATATAAGAAGTGAAGCTGATTTCATGTGGTTCCTTTGGAGCTCGCAGAATTATCCATTGAAGACATTGTTCTCCAGGAAGTAACAGTCATTTGATTTCAATATACTCAATCCCAAATATGGAGCTGCTGAGATCTACCAAATTTTTCATCTTCTCCACTGGAGAGTGAGCGAGGAAGAAATAAACACATTATTGAGCAGAGGAACTTCTCCTCATTTGCGTTTTATTAAAAAGCAGCCTTAAAAGTTATTGTGCAAGGTTATTTAATTTTAATGGCCCCTCACTGTGCTCCAGATAGCAATCTAGTTGTGAGCACAGATACAGGAGGAGGCGAAAAGCAAGGAGTTAATGGAAAGGAGAGGAAAGGCAGATGAGAAAATGGGATGAGAGAGAGAGAGAGAGAGAGAGAAGAGCAGAGGGAAAGGAGAGGGAAACATTTTTAATGGTGAAAACAGAAAGGAGTTGGAGGGACGGTTAGTCTTTTAGAGGCAGGATGATGTGTGAAGAGACGACTGAGCAGAATGAGGAGAGCCAGGCGTGGGGCCCTTCAGAAGAGAGTGAGGAAGACGAGGGTGGCAGGTTAAAAGGACCATTCTCTCTCTCTCTCTAACCATCTGTTTATTCAGACTACAGCATGTCTCTGCCTGCGTTCCAGCTCTCCTTCTGTCTCTGCAGCTCCCACTGTGTCAGACAAGCAGACGACCTCACTACTGTTACGCTGATATGTGTCACAACTCAGATGCCACATCCCTGCTCTGAACCTATTGTCTGAATGACAGCGTGTTCCCCCTGACATCAGCAGGACATGCACACGCACACACGGACACACACGCATGCACACGCACACACAAAGACACACCACATTTGTGATCGCGTTTGATCGCAGTGCGAGCCTTGGGCAACAGACAGCTCAAAGCAATACTAACATGGACCTTTATCGTTCTAAGCCCTGCCCACACCCCCTCCCCCTCTCCTCCGATGGATTTCATTTCTACAACCAGGACCCCCAAGCCTGTTACTCATCACCACACATTGTGCTGTGTAACAGTAAGAGCAGCATCTTATCGTGTACTCTCAACATACAGTATATAGTTAGATATACATCAATAATTATTTGATTGTGCTTTGTTGTTTTTTATTTGGTTTTGCATACGTCAGATGTTCCATTGTTTCTGAGGCAACATTTAATTTAGTTCAGAATAGCAACGATGCAACTTGAGGTGTGGCATAAAAAAAATCAACTCCCTCATCCCCCTGCTTTTTTATAGCATTGTTTATGTTCCTGAGTTGAAATACATTTACTGTGTGTTCCTTCCAGTTAAGGTACTGCAGGCACCCATAAAATAAACTGCAGTAAATCGTATAGGTAAATCAGAGTATGTACAGAAATGGACCTGCATGTATTCACTTATATGTGGTACATGTGCATATTGAGACTAATCTTAAATCCTTAAATGTTATTTGTGCACACTACTAACAGAAGGACACAGGCAGGAATCGAAGTCAGGATCAGAAAGGCAGATCACGTTACCGGGGACAGGCAAAAAAGGGAGGTCAGGAACAGGCAAGGTTGAGCACGGGAGATCAGAAAAGGAATCGCTGGAGAGTAATGCATTGACAGTTTACAATCTGGCAGGCAATGACTGTGAGACAGGTGACTAGATTCTACGGGGCTGATTAGGTGAGATGAGTGGCAGCTGTGTGTAGAAAGTCTGGTGATGAGATGGGAGCGGTTAGCTGGGTGCATGAGGCCGGAACAGGATGGGAGGGGGTGAGAGCAGGGAGCAGAATCATGACAACCAGGAGGAGTTAGTATTTGGCAAGATGGTGACAAGGGACTCGTCCACAATTTGCTTCAAATGCACTCTGTAGAAACCAACACGTGATGTCACAGATGCTACGTCCATCTTTATATACAGTCTATGGTCTGACCATATAGCAGAAGATTGCAGGATGTAGTCTGCAATGCAAAATGCTCGTACAAGTAAATCAAAGGTTCACACTGCTTTTCAATTTCAATCAATTCTTAACATCCCTTGGATGAGGGACACACACACACACATACACACACATGCACACAGACACACACACACTGATGAAAATACTTGCATAAATGACGAGTGACAACCATTTGGCCTCTCATTTTCCTGAATGGCAGCAATTGTGTTTTGGAGCTAAGTGACGGACAGAGTTTGAGTGGAGTGTGGTGGAAAAGGTTGTTTGGCTCGTTATGACTATAGTCAAAAGAGGTAGTTAGGATACAGAGTCTGCGATTGGCCCTTCATGATTCCCCGCTTGTTCTGGTACACTGAGGGATTTTCACAGCTTCATGATGTACCACCTGAATGTGTGTAATATGTGTATATGTGCGGTTGTATGTGCATGTGTGTGTGTGTCGACTCCTTCCTGGTGTCATGAGTCAGTGTTTCGGAGGACTCTTAGTCGGAGAAGTGGGCATCAAACAGCAATAAGCGTTTGCTTTTGAAATGTCAGATCACGGTGGGAGAGCGAGGCCGGCCCTCTCACGAGACCATGATTGTTTCCCGGGGGAAAAAAAGAATGAAGGCAAAGGAAGAGAACGACTGAGAGGCCGAGGGAGATGATGACTGCTTTCCATCATTAGCCAGGCTCATTCTTCCAACAGGAAGGAAATGGTGTGACACTTTCATTTCACTGATCAATGCCACCCTCCTCCTTCTTGGTTGATGGCCAGCACAATTCTCTCGTATCTGTCCATCTATCTATTCCTTTCTATTTTCTCTCCCCCTTTTTATATGTGTATCAATCATTTGATTTCTAGTATGTTTTCTCAGATTCTTGCTTTTCACTGCAGATGATTCTTGAAGTGGAGTCCTTTGACAATCAACAGATCCACCCCCCCAAAAAAAAATTCCTACAATACAGTCGCTGTGGAATAGAATATGGGAGCTCAATTAATGGCGTGCGATAAAAGCAAAATGCGAAAGGGAGTTTCTCGAGTGAAAGAGCACGGGTGTGTGTCATGGCGATGACAGCGCTTACCCAGATCCCAAATGCAGTAACTGATTCGCGCTTTAAGGTCATGGCAATAAAAGCCAAAGAAACACTGATGAAATATGATTTGAGTCAAACACATTTGTTACTCCATTTGCTGTAACTTACTAGCGGTAGCATTTAATTGAAATTGCCAAGCATGGGGACCTCAACAACAGTACATCTGTCTGCCTTTAATGTGGCTGTAGAGACTGTGAAAAAACATACCGTACGGTGGACTGGAACCATCAATCCTCAACAATAAAGTAAAATTATTCTTTGCTGATCATGAGGGTTTTTTGTGTTGTGGAAAATGAGGTTAGTTATGTGCTTTTGCATGTTTTGTTGAGCAAAGACATTTATTTACATTAATATCATTTAACTCTGACTCAGTGACCTTTACAACACTGCTCATATGAACAAGTAGAATTTGCATCTTCAGAATTTAAAGATAGCTTTCAACGAGATGGTTTAAACAAAGACATGTGTAGCATGAAGAAAGCGGAAATACTTTATGATCAGATGATGTGTTAGATAATGTAGAGTGCCAATGATGTCTGGAAAGACCTAACACATTTGAACAAGTAAATGAATTAAGAGGAAATATGAGTAAGAAGCAAAAGGTTCAGATAATCAGTCAAGTTAAAATAGAAAATATTGCATGTTTGAAATAAATTTAAACATTTATTTGTCCACTTTTGTTGTAGTAGTAGTAGTAGTAGTAGTATCATCATTATTATTATTATTGCTATTATTGTTTTTGTTGTAATTGTTGTTAGTATTAGTGTCAATTAACCAGTGGTATCAACAACAGGGCCATAACTCATGCAGACTGAGATGTGAGAGAGTAGTTGACCACTTTCAATAAAGGATCATTGTGTCTTTCCTCTAATTTTGGAATTTTGGATTTTATCTGTCCATTTGTATAGTTGTTCATTGAACAGTTATTTGGGGCCTATGCCTGGAGATTACAGATGTAAAGTCATACTAGAGTTTTTATTTGACATCATCATCAAGCCGTATCACTGCAAATGAACAAATAAATACTACCATCATGTGTGACAAAATCTCTCCTTCACCTTTGCCCCAACTTTCACTAACCCTGTCTTTAACCCTTTACCTTTCTCCTGCCAACACAACACCGCATCATGACCCACCCTCACACACCCACCACCCTACTTCCGAGCCCTAAATGAGACAATTCTAAATAATAATTTTGGACTCTGATATCATCACCTAGATGGAAGCTTGTGTCATTTGTACATATAAAGACATTGAATATTTTTCACATCATTATTTATTGATAATGAGGCACAATGAATAATATTTTTTGCAATGATATGGTCTTTAAAGGTGCCATTTGTAAGATTTAGTGACATGAAAGGTGAAGTTGCATGACGTATCCATCAATTCACCCTCAGCCTTCCGAGCAGAAGAAAAAGGAGAACCAATGATGGACTTCAGTTGTCACTAAAACTCAAAAGATGTTTGGTATGTCTCCCCTGGGCTGCTGTAAAAAGATTGAGTGGACCCGCTCCTATATACATATACATTGATGGGCTCATTTATGGTAATGGAAAAAATATATATATTCATGTCATACACGTATGAATATGTCAGTTTGTATTTGTTTTATTTGCAGTATATGTTTATTTAATTTGCCTCTACCTGGAGACTACTGATGTAAAGTCATATTATAGTTTTTATTTTATCACCCCCCCCTCCCAAAATCTGACCTAAATCCTACACACTGCACCTGTAAAGCAGTTTTACATGGGATACAAAAATATACAAATAAATATAATATAAATAAATTATGTTATATTACAATATACTGTACATTTACAGAACTTCATTAAGGGGTTAATTGCAAAGAGAAGAAAAGCTGCAATCCTCGTGATGCCCTGGTGGATAGTGTGACATGAATATATTGATCATGTGCGGCTGTGTTTGTATCTAATAAAGAACTACTCTGCCTGCAGAGACGTCCTGAAGAATTCATGAGACAAAGCTCAAAGTAGAAGGGCCATCCCTCAGTGTCAGACACACACACACACACGCGCACACGCACACACACATACACACACACAAGTTTGACTTACTTCAAACTTGGTAATGCAGACTGACAAAGCCAATTGACTGACATGCAGCAAACAGAAACTCGGAGAATATCACAGACCCAGGAGGATCCTCACTGAGTCTGGCAAACACACAATCAATGTGTATATGTGTGTGTACATGTGTGTGTATATGTGTGTGTACCCCTCCCGTGAGGTCAGTAGCACAACAGAGTCTGTACTGTCACTGATAAAGCTTTCTGTAATGTGGAGGTGTTGACAGGTAGCCCTCCATGACTACAACAAACTACTATGGGACGCGCGTGCACATACACACACACACACACACACACACACACACACACACACACACACACACACACACACACACACACACACACACACACACACACACACAGTACGTGACGTGACAGACTGAGAATCTCTGCGACAGAGTGGGATCCTTGGCGCATCAATAATGCAGCGCCTCTGACAACTGATGGAATCAAACTGCAGTCTCACACCATCATCCTTTGCTCACTCGCAGTCTCTCTCTCTTTCTCTCTCCCCTTGCATGTTGCCATCAATGGCTTTCAAACCCACCCCCCATCCACGTCCGCTCACTTCGTTACCCTCTCCTCCGCTCCGACGTGAATTAGAAAGCAGGCAGAAGGAACAGCAAAGACGCCGTTGTTCAAACAACTTTGTGGGAGAGTATCGGGAGTGACAGAGTCACACGGTTGGCCTTGTGGGATCAAAACACTTCTTAGCAACTAAAATGGAGCTTTTGTATGTGTCACAACCGCGCGAGTGTGTCTCTTTGTTGACAGTTAAACGTATATTTGACTTGGCTGCTAACTGCGAGTGCATAGCTCAGTCATTTCACCAGCCTGTCGTATGAGCCACGTAAACAGCAATAAGAAAAAAAAAAACACATTCCCACGGTTCGAATGTCTGTCATAAGCAAAGAGCAGCATCTCGTGGTGGCACAGTCGCCATCTGTTGCCATGACAGATGACAGCAGCTGGAGACACTGGAGTGTGTACATGCAGACACAAAGAACAAAGCCATGGGCCTGCTGGAGTTTGGATGTCATTGCGATGGTTGTCAGCGACTGCCGTGCCATCGCATTGCCCCATGAATCTGTGCGTCTGCTTCCCTGTGTGTGAGTGCGTGCATGTGTCCCTTGCTATCAGTCTCTCTCTGTTGCTCTGCCCGTTTAACAAGTCCTCCACCGTCCCTCTGTGGTGCCATTCTTTTCCACCCGTGTTTCAGGATGATCGACAAAACATTGTAACAAGGTGGAATGGGTCAATCAGATGGTCATGAGTCTCTTCCCTTTTTGCAAGTTAAAGTCAATGGAACCACGAGTTATGTTACACAAGTTGCCATCAATAGTATCCAGCCTGTGCTTTGTACCTATGGTAGACTTACATTGTCATTAAAACTCAAAAGGGGCTTAGTACATCCACTCTGGGCTATTGTAAAAAAACAATGGCACGAGAACCATCACCAAATGGTCTGCTGACTCAAGAACAGTGTAGAGGTGTCAAGACAATCTATCACTGATACATCGCTTCCTCTTCCACTCGACCAAACTTCGGGAAGTTGGGGATGTGCTCGGGAAAGTCAGTCATCTCAGGACTGGTGTGAAAGATGGCACAAAGACTTGGACTCCCTCCCAACAGGAGGGATTGCGGGCCACCATGCACCTTAGAGCAGTCTCCATCTCCTGGCTCCTTTGTTCTGATTGACCATTGGACTGGGGCTGATATCCAGAAGACAGACAGACGGTAGTGCTCAGGAGTGAGCGGAACTCCCACCAAAAGAAAGAGGAGAACTGGGGACCTCCGCCAGAGGTCTGCTGTTTCCTTGGCTGAGGGGAGTTTGGGTAGAGCGATGAAGTGCGCCATCTTGGAAAATCTATTCACAACAGTCAGGACGGAGGTCATCCTTTTGGAAGGGGGAAGATTGGTGACAAAGTCTAAGGAGATGTGGGACCGAGGGTGCAGGAGCCCGGCAGGAGGTTGATTGGAGGACTTGGACTGGCAGCAGGTGAGGCAAGCTCCAACATACTTCCTGAAGTGAAGTGAAAATGAATAAAAAAAATAGTGCCCACCTGGAAGTTGCATGTTCTATCCATCACTTGACTCTCACCCTTCTGAGCATGCAGGAGAATTTATATGGAAGACTTCAGTTGTCAATAAAAAGATGTTCAATACATCCACTTTTACTACATGGCATAGAGATATACATTAATAGGCTCATTTGAGGGTAACAGGAAAAGAAAAAACATTTTTGTACATATGTGATTGTAATATTTTTTAGAAGTGACAAAAATGCCCAAAATCTTACACACTGCACCTTTAAAGGTAATGGGAGAAAATCATGTATTTAGGTGATTATACATTCTATGAGCCAGGAATCAGGAGGAGTTAGGAATCGGCAAGATGGCAACGAGGGACTCGCCTACAATTTGCCCAAAAACCACTCCGCTGAAACCAACGGGAGATGTCATGGATGCTTTGTCCATCTTTATATCCAGTCTATGGGTAGAACATACTTCTAGCAAAGCAGGAAACACAAGCAATGACATGATCAAGACTTGTCTTCCCACCAGGGTGGCGGAACTGATCTGAGGGGGAAACAAACATCAGAAGACAGAGTAAAGGTGACCTCTTGGATCAGTAGTGAAAGACAAGTCTTGGCATTTAGTTCCAGGCAAAGAAGATCAGTCAACTTGGCAGAGCTCGCTTCATGTTCACTTTGTCGCAGGTACGTTGGAAAAACACTTTGGTGAATACAAAGTCATTGTAACTAGTGGGAATTGAGCACTCAACAGCAAAATGAGACTCTTGTTGTCATAGAATGGAATTGTACTTTCAAATGGAAGCCAGTAATATGTATATTTTGAAATGCCGCTGAGACAAACGATACAAAATTGTACTTTCCTCCGCTCTCATTCTTCTCTGTCCCACAAATTTTGCTGAGACAGAAAAACATGCAACCGGTCACAAATGTTAATGACGCATGGCTAACACAGGACGTTCTTCTCCCAACAGTTCATTTGAACTGCCACACCTGCATTCTAAATGGTTCTGACAAGCACACAGCACAGAGGGTACACACACACACGCGCACACACACACACACGCGCACACACACACACACACACACACACACACACACACACGCACACACACACACACACACAGCCCAGACATCAAATCATCCATATAATGTTGACAGCCAGTATTGCTCTGCAGAGAGATATTACTTAGGTGTATTGCACTGCTTGCACTTGCAGCAGAGGGAAGCATATTACTCACAACTGCTATTTAAGTGCGAGACTGTGGCTGACTGCTCCACACAGCAGTGGAAATAGCTTCTGTCCTCACGGTCCACGCGACTGTGACAGAGAGCTTCAGTTCACCCAGGCTGCAGTCACCACGGTGCAGCTTTGGCACTGCTGTCACGGCGAGACAAACTCTGTAAAGGTTAAACTCTGCAAACCACAGTCTGTGTGTGCAGCAGCACTATTCCTTGGTGTGATTCAAGGTGTAAGATTGAGTGACATCTAGAGGTGAAGTTGTATGTTGTATCCACCACCTCACCCTCACCTTTCTAAGCATGCAGGAGAACATATGGTAGACTTCAGTTGTCATTAAAACTCAAAGGATGTTTTGTGCATCCACTCTCGGCAACTGTAAAAACATGGTGGCCCCCGGGGAGAGGACCCGCTCCTCATATAGATATATATTAATGGGCTCATATAAGAGTAATGGGGGGGGGGGAATCAAACATTTATGTCATTGTAAATTTGTGAAAATGTCCGTATGTAGTTGTTTGGTACTATTTTTAGAAGTGCGAAAAATGACCAAAGTCTCATATGCTTACCCTTTAAAAAAAGAGAGAGAGAGGAGGGGTTGGGGGTTCGTTACGTTCAAACACGTATGCATACTTTCCTTCGTATTTCAATAGACGCATCACAATCTGCTCATGGAAACTATAAAAAAAGATTGGAGCATGGAGGGTGGAAGGAAGCGCCTTCCATTAGCAAGTCTAATGTCAGGTTCTCCTGTCTGCCTCCCACATGGCTCCCAGCTCCGCACTTTCCATCCACCGCAACAATGTTTTCCTCGAACCCCATTAGCACCTCGCCACACCACTAACAGCCGTGCAGTGCATGGAGGGACAAGAAGGGGGAGGACTGGGAGGGACGATTACAGGGGAGAGGGGGTGGAAGGAAGTGGGGGCTTGAGGGGGAGAGCATGGGGGTAAGACTTTTGGAGGGACAGCAGTCTGGGCAGGGCAACTGGTGGGAAGAGAGAGAGAGGGTGGAGAGGGAATGAGGGGAGGCTGAAGGGGGGACACGTGGAGGGTGGTGTGGTCAGGGGAGGGGTCAGTGAGGCAGTTAGATGGGGATGAGGGCCGAGGGGTGGGTGGGAATGGAGGGGGTTGGGAAAACAAGGGCCCTTCCAACAAGTCCGTTTTGCAAACATCATTTGCATAAGAGCGATGCGGATGGGGTTCTGTGTCGCCGCAATCTGCATGCATTTGCATAAAATAAATCCCGCTCCAATCTCCACAGCGATTGTTTCTGATGCCGAAAATAAGTCAACAAAATGAACTGACGCAGCCAAACAAAGCAAACATATTGACACAGATGCAGGCTGGAGGAGAGTGAGGGAGGAGGAGGAGTCTGGGCCACTGCGTTTGTGTGTGAGGGAGACCTGGAGTGTGTGTGTGTGTGTGTGTGTGTGTGTGTGAGAGAGAGAGAGAGAGAGAGAGAGAGAGAGAGAGAGTGAGTCCGTGTGAAATGTGTGTGAAGCCATCTGCAATCAATTCAGGTCAGGTTGTTTCCTTATGGAGGAACATATATATATATATATATACATTATTTTAAAAAAAACATTTGATTTCTGACACTGATCAAGGATTTGTCTATGACATTGTTTTACCGCCCATCCCTTGACGTTTCAACACTCACACACACACACACACACACACACACACACACACACACACACACACACACACACACACACACACACACACACACACACAGATAGAGACGCATGAGGGAGGCTTCATTACTGCTTTGTTGAGTCTGTCTCTGTGAAGTTGTATGTTGTTGACCACTCACTCCACTCCAGCAGTTTAATTGCCGCCCTGTCAAAAGACGCCTTAACAGCACAGAGAAAATTTCAAAGACAACGTCCCGTTACAAATATCATTTCAGTCTGACAAAACATGCAGGAATTATTTTCTGAACTCTGTCAGTATGTACCTTGTTTCGTATTTCAAGATCAAAATGAAGATCAAAGAGACACATTCAAGGACAAACACTCCAGCAAATGAATTCCAGGAGGCTCATCGAGAGGGAAAGAGAATATAACGATGACATGAAAGATGCCCTTGAGAACCATTTGATCCCGTGATCAATTAAAACTACAGAGCATGAAATTATGCAGATCTTGCTCTGAGGCCGAGTGAGCATTGATCAAACACATTTGGATGGTTTTGTATCTGTGCTCGTGTGCGTGTGAGTGAGTGTTTGTGTGTTTGGACGTGCGAAAGCAGACAGAGAAAGAGTGTTCATGAGACCGTGTGTGTTTGTGTGTGTGTGTGGGGGGGGGGGGGGGGGGGGGGGG
>JAFBJT010027695.1:45286-81613 GCA_016785325.1 Chascanopsetta lugubris | reverse complement strand
CCTCCCATTTCAGCATGAATTGGCTCTATTCCTCTGGTCCGCGGGTTATATCAGGCTGCACCACTCCACCGCACAAAGTTCCCCCTTTTGCACTAATTGCTTGGCTCTTTCCCGATGACTCTGAAGGAGCTTCAAACATCTGAGCCAGGCAGAGACACACATGCAGCTTCGAGGATTCAGGCAAAGGACGGGGGTGGGCCGTCGCTGGAAATATGGGATAATGAATGAAAGGTGCAGCGTGTGCGATTTCGTCTTTATTTATTATTGATATTTATTTTTTTTTTTTTTCTATTCACTTCGGGTTAGTGGGTACAATTTGGTGACATCTAGGTGAAGTTGCATGTTGTATACCCTCACCCTCATCCCTCTGAGCATGCAGGAGAACCTATGGTAGACTTCAGTTGTCATTAAAACTCAAAAGATTTATAAAAACATGGTGGCCTCCACAGAGAGGACCCGCTCATGAAAATATACATGAATGGGCTCTTTTAAGGGTGAGGGGGGGGGGGGGGAATTCAGAATTTATAAATTCATGAAAAAGTCAGTATGTAGTTGTTTTGTAATAGTTTTAGGGTTAGAAGTCTTACACACTGCACTTTTACCTGTTTTTAAAATGCTATAGAAATATGTTCAACTTGACTTTATGCTTATAAGATCACACACTCTGGATGATGTTGTCAGAGTCTTGCAATGTCACAGAGACCCACATGATTGAATGTTGCTCAAGGTGCAGGGGTTGTAAAACATATGTCCGACCCGCCAGATGAGAGGACATGGCAATTCTTTGGAGGAAAGGAAATAGAGTACATACTGTATCCTCAGATTGGTCGACAATGTGAGCGAGAGTTGCTGAGCTAACGACTCCAATCTAAAAGTTCTCACCAGTCTCAGCAAAGTATCCGCACATCAGCAGCTCGGGCCCCGAGTTAACTTCTTCAAACTCGCAGAGAAGCTGCTTTTCAAACACACCTGCCACGCTAAGCGCCGCTTTTCCAGGTCAGATATAAACGCAATTCATCGCACCTCAGCTGTTTTGTTGAATGCGTCCACTCGCAGATAAGACGTCCACGAACAAGGCAAACAAACTCAGATCTAATGAGATTCTGCACTTTTTCCATGTATGTGCTGACTTATTAAAGCATCATTAACATGGCGCTCCCGAAGAATAAAAAAACGCTGACCTCAGCATTTACTTTCTCCGTGCAAAGAACATAGAGGGATAAAGAGATAACAAGCCGGAAGAAGAGAGGAAGCAGAAAATCACAGTGAGCGATGGATTATAGAGTAGAAGAGAGAGAGAGAATTGTTGGTCTGTGTTCGGATAAAAAGTAAAGTCGAGATAGGGAATGTAAACAAAGTCGGAGGCAAGCAGAGAATTTGCGGCACAAGAGGATGGAGGAGGGTTTTAAATCCAGCAGAGCAATAAATGTTTCACTGAGAGACCAGACAAGACTTGGAAGAGGAGAGACAGAGACGGAGGGACTGTGCCAAGATAAAGGGGTGGAATAGAAGGGGGGGCAACGGTGGCCATCTTTTGAAACCCATGAATCCATTGGTTTCCTTTGGCAAATGTCAACAGTCAAATAATGAGTTTAATTGACGTCATTAAACACACAAATTCACCAGTATGGCAGTTTTTAATTGACTGGGTCAAACAACAAACAAACCCAATGGGCATCTGGCACCAGCTTGTTTCATTTTTCTATTTATTTACTTATTTCTTTATTTACTTGATCTAAATTAGCATTGCTAATAAGACAAGGGGATTAGATGATGGGGGATAATGTGATTCCACCACAGCTTGCATCTCTGCCCATGCTTTTATTAGCTCCGCTCATCATCTCCGATCATGTAGAGCCGGGGAGACGGATGGATTAACGATGCCCCTGAGAAGAAGGCGGGGCTTAGATATGGTACATCCATATCCCTG
Organism: Chascanopsetta lugubris; assembly: GCA_016785325.1. Classification (NCBI taxonomy): domain Eukaryota; kingdom Metazoa; phylum Chordata; class Actinopteri; order Pleuronectiformes; family Bothidae; genus Chascanopsetta; species Chascanopsetta lugubris. The sequence goes on along the minus strand of JAFBJT010027695.1, from coordinate 79,683 downwards.
TGCAAATATGGTCGTGATGTCAAAGTACAGGAAACAGTCGGGGACAGGAGGTCCGACAGCTCAGAGGCCTGTGACATTTACGTGTAGGAGGATGGGGAACATGATGGGCAAAGCATCACAGACACTGAATTTGAAATTGAACCTCCTGTGGACAGGAAGTGTGACTCACCGCTACTACTGTGACTCACCCCCCTACAGCTGTTTCGGCAAATCCGGTGTATCACTCTCCAAACGTCTCATGTAGGGTCACATGGCAACACTTTAATCCTTGTAAAACATTCTTGGACTGGCGCCTGTAGGAACACAGACGTGTGTGTGTGTGTGGTGTTCTGATCCCGCCTCTTCCTCCCCCCATCTTTGTGCCACAACTCCACCATCTGTCCACATGGAGGATCAGGTGCTGAAGGCTCTGCAACTTGGCTCACTGCTAATTCCGTGTTCCCAAGCCTCATCCTCTCTTTCACTCTCCCTCCCTCTCTGAGGCCAGTTTATGCCTAAATGAGCCCAATTGAAATGACAAGTATGCCGAGGTCTAATTTGCATGTCAGAGCAGAGGAGTGTGTGAGAATGACTGCACACACACACACACACACACACACACACACACACACACACACACACACACACACACACTTGCTAACATTTCCTGTTCAGAAGAAATATTGCACATCCAGAGATGAGAAAACAAATGTGTAGACTCCAGCTTTATTGAATAGTCTCCTAATTAAGCTGCGACTCATCGAAAGCATCATGGTGCTGGACACTTGCTGCATTACGGCAGCACAACATCATCAATAATACATCAGCACTCGGATCCAAGTAGGCCACGGCACAAATGCCATTTCAGTGTCAAAGCAAATACACACATTTCTTTTTATGCACTGCCAGAGATGTCGACCGCACAGCCTTCATGTGCCGTCAGCGCTTTGCCGCCACCACTTTCTATGGAAATAAAAAAGGAAAAAGAGGCAAGAGATGCCAACAATATGAAGAGCACCTTGCCGTTTTTTGAAATCTTAAGTGCTGATTTGGAAGCAGTGGCAGAGGATCAAGCCCCCACACATAATCCGCTGCAGCCACCTCCACATGAGACCCTGTTAGACAGCGCAGCTCTTGCAGCTGCCTGTCATGTCACACAGCGGCTAAGCTGTGTTCCCGGTAATGAGTGACACCCCACCTCTTTCGGCGGAGCCATCATAATAAATGACATCACACGCGGCCTCTTCCTCGCGTTCCCCTCCCAGAACCGATTTCCCCTTCCCCGTGAAACCCCAGGGTACCCGACTGCCCTATAAGCTCATTCCCACACTCCTGTGCAAATCACCTTGTCTTGCCATTGACTCTGGCATGAGTGCGGAGGCCCAGCGCAGATGTCGTTATGGCGGGGGAAAGAGCAAATTAGAGGGAGAAGGAGGGCAGATAGTCATGGACGTATGGACGCACTTAAATGACTCAACAGAGATAGATAGATGGCACATGTGAACCCACTTTTTCTGCCTTCGATGTGAGGAATGTTTCAACAACGCCACACAGAGGGTGTATAAAACCACAGGGGACTTATAATACAGTTACATAGACATATAAAACACAAAGTCATTACATTTATAGCATGAGTTGATTGTGTTATATTTTGTCGGCAATGCTCCACGACGCAGTGGTTTCGCATGACACATTTTATGTATATTTTGACATTTTGGACACAGGGCAAAACTGCTTTGGCACAGATCTGGCTCCCACCATGTGGAGTGATGGCAGCAGAGCACCAGTCTTGGCTCATGTGATATTGCATGTCAGCCAAGAATGGTTTTGTGCCATTTGGTTGATTGTCCTGTTAGGTTCACATCCCCGTTGTTTGAGTCACAGAACGACCATTGCCTATATTGATATGACATCATAACCACCAAGTTATAGGTTCTACATTGGGATAAAACTTAATCCTCATTTTTGACAAGTTAGAATAAAAGTATCATATTAATTCCATGAGTAAACCATTGTGCTGGGCAAGATCATATCCATAATAATGCCTATCATAGTTTTAGCACATAAATATGCTGAATCAAAGGTGCACAGCCAGTAGAGATCCACCAACATCTAGTGGATTTGTATTTGGACCTCATGACCAATTCCCATACTGTCATTGTCATGCTAAAGCTATAGCAACCAGCTCCTGCAGCAAGTACATCCTCCATAATGTCCCCAATTTATTCTCCAAACTAGGCCATGGAGTCTCATCAACATTCACAGTGGCCACTCTGCTTTATTTTGATAGCAGTAGGTCATGCATCAGATCTCACCTGCTCCAGAAAACTTTCTAAACTGCCCCCCTTCCCCTACATGGCATCTCTGTTCAAACTCTCCCGACTCATCTTTGTGTTCCGAGACATCACATCAAGTTCTCAGCTGTCAGAGCCGCGTCTCCATGACGATCCACTTGCCAGTTGTACACCTGTACCGCCACTCAACAGCATCTGCATGTCAAGACAGGCATAGCTGCACCCTTCTCAAAAATTACAGTACCTATACAGTTGGTGACAACAACAAATGGTGAGGAGGAGGTGGATGGGTGGGAGGGGGAGCGTCTGGATTCGGGTGACAGCCTGCCACTTGGTGACAAACAAGCAACTGACTGGGTCCCTAATTTAACGTTTGGTGTTTTAATTAGTAGAGAAGAAGCATATGCTCATGGGACATATCCTACTTTTCATTTGGTGAAGAAGTTACAAAGGAGGGGAGGACATGTGTGCATGTGACGGAGTAACAGGACTAACAGAGACGACAGGAAGTTCATATTCCCCCCCTTAAAGGTGCAGTGTGTAAGATTTGATGACATCTGGAGGTGAAGCTGCATGTTGTATCCATCATCTCACCCTCACTCTTCTGCAGGAGAACCTATGGTCGACTTCAGTAGTCATTAAAACTCAAAAGTTGTTTTGCATGTCCACTCTGGGCTACTGTAAAAACATGGCGGCCCCCATAGAGAGGACCCACTCATATTGGGCTCATTTAAGGGTAATGGAAAAAAATAAAACATTCAGGCAGTTGTGAATTCATTCAGTGTGTAATTGTTTTGCTCTATTTTAGAAGCGAGAGAAATTGAAATCTTACACGCTGCACCTCTAAAGTGCAAGATCTTAAAGATCAGTAAATGAATGCATTTTGCACTGAGCTGCTTTTAGGTTGTTCTCTGCTAAACTCAGCAGTCTGACTTTCCAATCATCTGGGATCTGACACCAAAAACATAAATAGACATCCAAATGTCACATGAGTGTATTTTCATTATGGTGAATGAAACATCTACTGGCTCCTTCCGCTATACCTTCTTACAGTCACGCTGCTCCCACCGATACATCCAATACCCCGTCACAACACATTGATGAATGTAATCAATCATGCTCCACAACAGCTGTTTACCACTGCATATGTTCAGACTGTGAATTTGTCTCATTCGCACTGATGACTCACTGAATGAACTGGATGTGACATGGCATCACGACCCCTCTGCTTCTCTGGGGTGGGTATGGGGGGGGTTGATGTATGGGCTGTGATGCCTCCCTACTCCATTTTAACTCCATAGAAATAATTATGCTTGTTACAGCGCCTATGTGGGTCTAATGTGAAATGATGGAATGTGTGGGTCCCCTCTTTGCAGTTTTGTCTGTATCCTCACTCAGGTGGTGAGTGAGGATACTTAATCCTTAAATTGACTGCTCACTGGCAGTCAAGCGAGGGTGCGGTTTTATTACTTCCCCTGTCTTGTATGGATGGAATCTAAAAGTGTACAAGGAAGGGGACAAGATTAGCACGGCTACTGCTATATGCAGATGACTTGCTTCATCTCACCCTCCAGTGCACTATGGGACATTTGGGATCAGAGGATAAGGATAGGAGTGGCCCCTATTAAAGTTAATAGATCAAATTATGCTTGATGATAAAATATGCTCACATTTAAAAATAGACTTGCCATTGATGTGTTTTCATTCAGAGTTCAGACTCTCATTAATCTCTAAGTAATTTTATAAATGTGCAGAAGGGAGTTACGGGCGGGTGTGAATTTTCTTTGAAATTATGAGCAACAGCAGAAGTTCCACGTAATGTTACATGTTAGAGGTGCAACAAAGTCGAGTGCAAGTTTTCACATGTGGGCCGCATTCCATTATATTTTTACAATTTGCTGCGGGCCAATTAAAAAATGACCATGGGCAGCAGTTGGCTCCCAGGCCACAGGTTGGACACCAAAGTCACTATGACACCGACTTGCAGGTGTGGCCCCTCCCTCCTCTCCCAGAAATGCCCTACTTATAGACACATTGAAACAGAATGTTTTGTTCATGTCCCATACACTAACATGGTTGAGGCCGGGTCCCTGACACCCATTAGATTGGGAATCAATACACTTTTCAGGGCCATACATCTTCATATAAAGTCAGCGTGCTGGATACACTTGAATAGCTTCACTCTCAGTATCCTGCCATGGGTGATAGACAGCCAGCGTGCATGCTTCAATTAGAGAGTGTGCTTTATTTATTTGAAGTGAGTTATTTGAACCCATGAGTCAAAGCCTCTTCTCCAGGATGTGTTGAAAGCCTTTCAGGGGGTAAACAGGAAATCAGACGTAAAGTGGAGTGTCAGGGATTGATGGTAACTCGCAGTGTGGGGGATACCTGAGGGTGGATTACTCCTTAAAAACTTGATGCTTCCTGATGTCTGCCTGAGCCCCATTAAAGATGTATCACGCGGGTTTATTTGATCCAGCTGTGTTTTGATGATGAAATGTCTCTGTTGTTCTTCTTCTGAGATCGCACGCACGCCACTTCCTAATCCAGCTGTTGTTTCGTGTAACGCTGAATGACACCTGGCGCAGACGGAAGAAAATGGGGGGTGACAAGAGTCGAGCGGCGGAGGAACAACAGGTAAGAGACAAAAAGTGGCTTTATTTATTTCAGAATCAGAATCGCCTTTATTATCATTGTATTGCTACAACGAGATTAGAGGTGCCACTCCTTTTTGTGACTGCACAAAATATACACATCTATAAAATACAATAAAATAAAATAAAAATACAATAAAATAAAGTGAAATAGAAGTAAAATAGAAGTACTAGGTTTCTGAAATGTATTGCACACTTTAACCTGTCCTTATTGCACTGTCGACTGCTTTCACATTTATAGGATGATTGCACATTCATAGCATTCATGGTCCTATGTTTGCCCAGAGTTGCTTAGTGCTGTGATGGCTCTGGGGAAGAAGCTGTCCCTCAGTCTGTTTGTACGGGCCTTGTGGGATCTGTGGTGACGACCCGAGGTTAACAGTTCAAAGAGGTGGTTACTGGGGTGAAAGGAGTCCTTGATGATGTGCACGGCTCAGCTGACGTAGCGAGAGCTGGTGATGTCCTCAAGGCTGGGCAGAGGGCAGCTGGTGATCTTCTGGGCTGTGTTGATCACTCTTTGCAGCGCTCTCTTGACTACGCCGTGCACCCAGCATACCATGCCGTGATGCAGTGCGTCAGGATGCTCTCTATGGTGGCTCTGTAGAAAGACACCAGCAGCTTCTCCATGTTGTTCCTCCTGAGCACTCTAAGGAAGTGGAGTCGCTGCTGAGGTGCCGAGGTGTTGGCGGTCCAGGAGAGGTCCTCAGAGATCTGCACGCCCAGGAAGCGTATGGAATGGACCCTTTCCACACTGTCTCCATTGATTTGCAGCGGGGCCGGGTCTGCTCTGCCCTTCCTGAAGTCCAGGATGACCTCTTTTGTTTTTGTGGTGTTCAGTGGGAGGTTGTTCACTGAACACCACGCCGACAGTCTGTTGACCTCATCCCTGTTGTCCGACTCATCCTCCCCTGAGATGAGCCCGACCACGGTGGTGTCATTCGCAAATTTTATTATGGTGTTTGGGGGATGGATGGGGGTGCAGTCGGATGTGTATAGGGTGAAGAGGCGGGGACTCAATACACACCCTTGTGGAGAGCCAGTGCTTAGTGTGATGGTGGAGGAACGGTGTGGGCCGAGCCTGACAGATTGTGGACGGTTCGTTAGGAAGTCCTTGATCCACAGGCAGATGGAGGAGGAGAGGCCCAGGTTCAGCAGTTTTTGTACCAGGATATCTGGGATGATGTTATTGAACGCTGAGCTGAAGTCCAAGAAGAGAATCCGCTCATAGCTCTCTCGGTGCTCCAGGTGGCTCAGCACAGAGTGGAGCGCTATGGTGATGGCGTCCTCCGTCAACCTGTTTGCCCTGTATGCAAACTGGTGGGGGTCTAGGGTAGGTGGCAGACAGGCCCCAATGTGCTGAGAGACCAGTCTTTCAAAGCACTTCATGACTACAGGTGTAAGTGCCACAGGCCTGTAGTCGTTGAGGCTTTCAGGTACTGCCTTTTTGGGGACAGGGATAATGATAGATGTTTTAAGGCAGGCAGGGATAGTTCCTTGTGCCAGAGACCGGTTGAAGATTTTCATGAAAGTCATCCTGTCATCTCCAACATCTAGGATTTAATAAAGCCGTTGTCGTCAGATTGGCAGGTGTTAAAGGTCAGAGAGACAACTGCCTCTTCTCTTCCCCTGGAAGTTACAGGGTTTGTGTATGTGAGGATATTGGAGAGTAGTGAGTACAGGGAAAGAGAGGCAGCAGTCTGGACTATTGCTGCTGCTGCTGCTGCTGCTGCTAGTACCATGGGAGACGAGTGGTGACAGCGTCAATGCAACACCATTAGAGGAATTATCCTCCCCATCAGTCAGTCTGACTGAGGACAGCAGAAGCCAGAGGAGACGGGCAGAAGCTGGACCGAGTGCCATCAGTGATGTTATTTGAAATGTGGATCCACTTTAGAGGAATTTATTTTAGATTGTTTTAATAGTATAATGTAATATTCTACATCTGTCATGAATTTAAAACTAAGTCAGATCACCCCATCCACGGCCTTGCTTGCCCCCTGCTCTGTGGTAAACAAAGTAATATGCTTTTCCCTCACACTAAATTGGACCTTTAATACACTGGAGAGGATTAAAGGTCCAGTGCGCACGATTTAAAGTGAAACTATTTACATTTGCATCAACAGAAAAGGAAACAAAACAGTTGTACTGATCTGAACACACCCTGTAATGAGCCTCTTTCATGAGTAGGTCCTTTCTATGGGGGCCGCCATGTTGCACCACCATATTTTTACAGTAATGGACAAATAAAACACCTTTTGAATTTTAATGCTACAATAAGCTCTCCTACATGCTCATTCAGCTGCAACTTGTACCTGCACTTACATAATGCACCTTTAAATTTGTGTTGTTTACAATATACAAAGCTGAATAAGATTCCCAAGGCCATAGTTTGAGACATGATGTGAATCACTAGGTGGAATCACCACTTCTACTTTAACCACCATCACTGTGAGTGACATGACCTCATTACATGGTAACTGTTTTTTAATCGGTGCCGCTCTGAGATTTATTTTGCCCCCGCTGACTCCTGCAGGCCAAACACGCCTCAGCGCTTTGATTCCCCTTGGCATCGCCATCTCTCCTCTTTTTAATCAGAGGAAGCTTTTTGACCTGCTGGACCAGGTGTTGATGTTGAAATGACAGTGATGAATTACCTCTGTGTGCTGTGACCTCAGGTGCTACACTCACTCTTGTATAATGTAATCTTCCAATTTTTTTTTTGTTCCATTTTTTTTTCCATCTGATTTTGTTTGTTTGGCAGGTTGCACAGAGAGAGGATGAGCCCAGAGGGTAAATCAATGTAAATCTAGTAATATTGTATTCTAAGGTGAAACATGGCAATTTTGCAATTGATTTAAAAAAAAGTAGAATATTAATATGATAGGTCTACATACAACAAATATTTTGTGTTCCACCTTTTTATTTTAATTTACTTTTAGACAGGTCCAGTGGAGACTTTTACATTTTTGTATAGTTTTCCATCAACACATGCAGCTATAAATGAACAGGTGGGGGTTGCTGCTGCCGTTATTATAATTAGGCAAAGGTATGGCACACACCGCCTGCAAATGAGAAAGAACAGCAGGAGGCAAAGCATGATGAATGCATTCCAGTGTTGATTGTAATGTTTTTGTTGAATGTTGTCCCAGTAGCCCACCTCTGTATTCCAGCATTGGCCATGAACAATCATCCACTTGCTTGAATCCAGCATAGACCCTCATCCTGCATTAGCACAAGGTCAGGTCCTCAATGTCTGAGGGAATTCAACAGGAGGAACAAGGCAGAAAGGCTCCAACTTGCATCACATATTGTGTAATAGACACACAAACCTGTGCTCCACAGACATATCACAACTCATGTAAACCAGCCCTTTGTATGACACAGCCCGATGCATCAGAGGCGGCAAATGTGGTCAAGGCCGGTGAAAGGTGTCAGCCATTCTCCGTTTTAGTGGCCATTAGTGTCAGTGTCTACAGGAAGCTGCAAAGAGAGCGAGCGAGTGAGCAAGAGAGTGAGAAAGAGAGAGAGATCTGTATATATACAGTGTATTATAACATGCAGCGCCCTGTCCTATTAAAACCACTGTTACTACTTGCGCACTCATGCTGGCATGTGCATGTATAACAAGCCGCTCCACGTTAATTCATGCATGCATCCCGGCTGCCACATTTGCCTCAACAAACAACTGCAGCTCTCGGAGTCTGTCGTTTCAGGAAATCATTTAACAGTGAATAAAAGCGCTGGAGAAGAAGGGGGGGGGCGGAGATGCGAGATGGTGTTGTCGATAGCTTTTTGCCAGTGTCATGAAATATTCAGTTGAGTGCACGGGCAGTGAAATGATTTTATCACCTGATTCATACAAACGTCTTGCACACAATGTGGAGGGAGAGAGAGAACGAGGGAGGGTGAGACGTGTTGCCCCGCCCTCGTAAAGAAAGAGAGGAAGATTTGACGGGTGAACAAAAATGACATATTACTGATAATATCGCTGCTCACATTGTCTGAGGTGGCTAATTAGCGCTGTGTAATATTATGCGTCGACATTTATCTATGTACACTATTTCTACGTGCAAGCTCAGATCATTTGCATGTGCTTAACATCTCATATTAATGGCGTCTCATGTTCTCAAACTAAGTCGCCATTATTTCTTTCCCACTGAATTCACAAGGTCAGAAACCTGGGAAAAGGGGGAGGAACTTCAGATATTCAGAGACATTGGTTGACAAAGCCAAATCACTTGAGAGCAAACACTTCCTGTATTGAGCAAACACATCGTGTAATCATTGACCTATTAAGTTCGCAGTATTGTTCACTCTGGTGCTCATTTGTCATTACGTGATTATGATGTAACTGGCCAGCAGGTGGCGCCTTGTAGCGAGTATGCCTCGATCCCACACATGACAGCCACAGAGGCTAGCACCCATAAATTTCACCTGGTGTTTAATGGACTTAATCATACAAATTGTCAAGTTAATGGAGAATTAACTAATATCACAGCTGGACCATTACAGACTTAAATAAACTTTGGTAGTACTTGATATTTCATTGGGTACATAGATGTATCACCTAAAGTCAATTTTTTTAACGATTATAATCTGACAATTTTAGGCCTGGATAAGCATGAAGCTTCACAGCAGCATGGCTCAGTGGTGTAGCTCATTAGCCGAGTGATTTACCATGCCCTTGTTTGTCTCTCTTGACTGACAGACTTGGAGGTGGAGGGCGTGGGGGGAGATGGCAAGCTCACTGTGGGTAGGCCCGTTAATTAATGCTGTTAATGTGGGACCATCCTTGGCTGCTGTTTGGGTCCAGCACCAGGCACGAGTCTGTTTGACCCTGTGTCTCCACAGGGGGGCAAAAAGTGTGGAGGAGAGCCTTGCTGCTTCAAAACCAGTGTCCTGAAAATAGAACGCAGCTACTTTATGAGAGGGAAGGGGGGGAGGGGGAAGAAAGAGCAAGGGACCATATGCTCTTCCTTCTGGCTGCGAAACAAGACGGTCTAATTATATCAAGTGCTAAGTTCTACATGAGTGGGACAAAGCTTCACCCGCTGAGCAAAGGTTCAAAGTCGTATTGTCAGTGTTGCCTTTCTTCTATGTAACAGACTCCTCACATCACTTTAATGCCGAGTTATTTATTCATGCTAATTTTTTTTCCTTATCCCCCCGATTCCAAAGCTACACTGTAGAAATGTCCCCGTCATGTTACCATGGCTGATGTAATTGCTTTGAAATGTGCTTTTGTGGGCAATTGTGTGCACCTAGCGGCAACCTCCGGACCTGGCGGAAGTGGAATACTTGCAGTTACACAGGGTGGCCACTTGAGGCTGCACTCCAAAAGTGAGTCAATCCCTGTAGACTCCCATGTTGAATCATTTTTATTCTACCAAGGTCTGAAATTGTGCATAAATAAGGGCGTGGCCTCTGAGTTACACCATAGGCCCATCCCAGCTCTACCGTAGCTTCGCCTCTATACCTGTATATGGATAAACCCAGAACTGGGAGGAGTTAGGCATTGGCAAGATGGTAACTTCTTGAACTGCCTACAATGAGCCTCACAAGCACTTTGCAGAAACCTATGGCTGATGTCACAGATGCTACGTCCATCCTTGCACAATAACAGGCACGTGTAACATGCGCAAGAATTTAGTTCCATAAACCAAGCAATGGTCACAAGGACTGGAACCCGGTGCCAATGTTTACTTGAGTTCTACCCCAACATTCCTCTTTCCATGGTTGGCGAGCAGCTGCTACAACCAGGAGGCAGCTGATGTTCTCCAGGATGGAGCCGATGTAAGAAATCAAAGCAGAACAACAAAGAAGTCACATGGGAGCAGTGGATTTCATCTGTAACACCCATGAAGGAACCAGTCACTCATTTTTTGGGGAAAACACGTGTAAACACCTCGAGACTGTAAAACAGATACTGTGGAATGTATAGAGCGTCACATCCTATGCTTGAATTCAATCCACATCCGCGCTCTCGCCCACCCATGAGAACCTCATCATCTGATGAAGTGAAATTAATAACATCCCAGATGTTTGTGTCCCTGGTGCAATAGATGAGAAGAACAAAGACGAAGCGATATACAATCATCATCTCTTGCATGTTAATGATACCAACTTATTTGAATATCTTCCTTAATGTGGACCAAACTCACGTTTACCTGCTGTTCTGTGGGGACAACCTCGTTGCCTGTGTGTGTGTGTGTTGTGTGTGGTACAGTGTCATATCAATCATCTCGTCTACTTCTCAATCACATTCGTTTTGTTCTTATCTCTCAGCTTTCACCTCGTCCCTTATCAGTTTTACACTACAATACACTCAGACCACCCGAGGACACATTTCCTCATTAGCTTATAATCGCAATTGGATCACAAGTGTAAAATTCATTACATCTGCTGCACAAGTTCCCACTCTCATAATGAATTGAACGAGTCTGAGGAATTACACAGCTCTCCCCTCTCCCTCCATCTCTCTCTATGACAAAAACAAATCCAGTCCCGTGTGTTCTCAGGGCAGGTTCACTCAGGTGTCATCACTTCACACTCATCACAGGTGTTTGCACTTTCACACGCCGAGTGTGTCAAAGTGGGTCACCTGGGAGTTCTCTGCCCGTTTTTTTTTTTTAGGTATGAGACATAGATGTTTCTTCAGTGTTTGAGAGGTTTGTCATTTTTCAGTCTGGCCCTGAGGTGTAATCACACCGAGTAACTGAAAACACCTGTCTCCTCAATCAAACCCTCAGCTGCCTCAGTTTGGCAGTTCATCTCCAACGAAGGGGCAGTATTAAACTTTCATCACCTGTGTTTAACTGATGAGGTGATGGTGCTGCATCTTTTAGCATATACAATCAAATACACATTTTATTTGTCTTAAATCCACATTTAACCCCATGGCCCAATGTACTATAGTAGAAATACCCCACCACCCAGCTTCTGGATAAGTGGTTGAAGATGACATGACATAAATTCACATTCATATTAACAAATGTTTTTTCAAAAATTGATTTATTCAGGTTTTAGACATATATTATTCACAGACCTTTGATTCTATAGTGTGTTATTTACCCCACCGTTATAAACCACACCTCTCCTGATATCATTTTAGCTCTCATTTTTGCTGATGAAGCAAGATGACAATAAAACTATGTTTTATCTGGTATAATTGTATCTATTCAGCAAATCGAGATAATGATATGGAGCCATGTTGTGTACCCATCCACCCTCTCCCCCATCCTAACCCTTTTTCATTGAGGCTTTTAATGTGAATTATCCACAGAAACAATGACTGTGACTTTATATGATAGCCTTCACATTTAGTCGAGTACAGGTGAGTATTTAAAGTATTTCAGTGGATGTATGGCAGCAACCTGGGCGCCTCTTATCTTTTATCGATATCAGTGGTAACACCATTAATAGTCTGGGGGTAGACTTTAAAGTAAAACCGCTTAAAATTGGAAATTATCCTGGGAGATGTTGCCTGCAGTATTAAGATAGTCATGGGATACATTGATATATTTATTCCACATATCAATGGTTCCCAATGATTAAATCCAAATGACTTTTGATGTTCTTCCATCTGTTCCTGTGGCACCACTATAAAAGCTAAATATTTGGCAATTGCCAAACTTGTCAAATCAAAACAAGATCCTGGATATAACAGAGCTCAAGTTAATCTTTCCCACACTTCTTAAAGATAATCTTTAAATCTTCATAATCTCAGATTGATCCCAGTATAAAGATCTGGGATGATCCCACTCGTGTTTCCAACAGGATTAACACGTGATAGAAAACTACTGGATTACACATGGACTCAATTGACCACACTTAGGTCATATCCTTGTGGTTTATGAGGCGTCAGTATGCGCACTGAGGAGAATTCCTCATTTTATGGATGTGCTGGTGGCATGGACTTGGCCAGGGGATTGTTTGCCTGTAACAAATATGGGATGGATAAAAAGAAATGAACCACATTAGTAAATTGAATGCAGATATCCACAAACATACACAAAGTCTAAAATCTGTCTGAGTGACGTTCGCTCAAACAATGAGATTAATTTTATTTACCAGCCTTTTCTACTTCAGAGAACAAAGACGTGCTTTTGTTTTTATGACACTGACATTTCATAGGGTTGAATTTAGAAATAATAATGAAGCTGTTTACCGTTTACAGACCCACTTGTAGTTTAATAATCAATGTAGCCCCAGTCACACCATTCTCAGCCACTGCTTTTGTTTACCATGCATATGCATATGTGGTTTATTGACTTGGCATTTCCAGTAGTGTTTCCATGGAAACTGATGTTTTACTTCTCTTTGTGAAAATACAACAAATAATACTTTCACACTTAATATATATATATATATATATATATATATAAAATCTTTTTTAGTATCATCTCATGCTATGGCTGTTTTCTCCTGATTTTGCTGAAAATGATAAAGAACCAGGAGCTTTGGGGCCAGTTTCATTCACACACATTGGGACAGAGTTCATCCAAACAACTTCATTTATGAGTGTAGAATTCACCCCCATAAATCTTGGACACAAAGCATTTCATGTATGAAAAATACTAGTTGGGTAATATGTGACAGCATACTATACAGTTTCCAATTCCATATATTAGTGTTTATGGAAGCATCGTATCTGTTTAAAACTTCATTTAAAGGCGCAAATGAAGCATAATTGCAGAAAATGGAAACACAACATTGATATTTGAGAGATGCAGTCGGTATGTGTAACACTCGGATGGTCGCATTTGAGACCCAATATCGCCGACTGTAGCTGCTCCTCAATCTCACAGGTTATTAAGGAGGGGGCGGGGAGGGGGGAGGAATCCTGGTATTAAAATCCCTGTGTGGTGGTCGCTGTTCGGTAACACTATCTCTTTCTTGCTCTGCTATTTGATTCACATGCAAGTAGGTCAGCGGTGACAGGGTCGGGCTATGAATGGGCTCTGTCAGCCACCGATCCACAGGCTCCAAGCAATTACACATTAACATGGAGGAAGCTCTGTCCCAATCTGGAGCTTGACACTTCCGTCCTTCCCTCAGCAGCTCAGACCACACAGTAGCTGTCCTCTTTATCATCCAGTAATTAGACTTCAGTGTGGTAAATGGAAGGTGGGAGTCATCTGTTGATTAGATCAATCAATTTAAAAGGAAAGAATAGCGCTCATCTTTTATTTGATAACATTGCACATATTGTTATTGTGTCTATTTTTTAATTTTATTTTATTCAACTTCAGAAGCAATATATAAATAGATTTTTTTTTCCAATACAGAAGTGGGAAAATAATTTGCAGTTCACAGGGTGGCCACTTGGGGCAGATGCCAAAAGCGAGTCAATCCCCATAGACTCCCATGCTAAACATTAGAGGTGAATTGAACATGTTTACAAACTCGTACCTTCTCTTCTTCTGCACTTAAGGAGTTGCCTGATCCTGCTCTGCTTTCTGCGGCCTCAGTGAGAATCCATGCATTCTGTTCATCATCTGAAATCCATCTTGTATACGCGGCATTAAATATTCATCATGGTATTATGCACAACAACTCTATTTCTCCATCTTCTTTTTTTCTTGCAGTGCTCTGCTCAGTGTGCCCCATGCAACATCTTTCCACTAATGAGACGTCGGCCGAACGGCTGCAGGTCATTTTCTCAAAGACCGACTCTGATCAAAGCTTCAAAATGTGCAGATTTTTCAAAAGTGACTTCAGAGGTTGGGATTGACACCGTCTCATACTCCTGGCCAGTTTATTAGGTACAGCTGTCTATCACCATACAACCTCCTCTCCCGTACATTGATATATCGTTGTGTACATGAATTTTAACATATGAAGGTGGCCAGTGACTGTATTTGATTGTTGGAGAAATCTGATGCAGTGAAAAATGCAGGAAGTTTCTCTGTTGGAGGCTTCGGGAACAAAGTCCAATGTCCACTGACGCATTATGGGAACTTCCTCCTTGTTCCGAGTCTGTGGAGCTAGAATTGTAATTGCAACTGCAGTGCATATGCCCTTACCTTTGCAAACATGTAAACATCTGCCTGTACAACCTCTTAAAGGCTCATTATGAGAAATAGTAGTGGTTTTTCCCGTGTGCATGTAAAGAGGGGGCCTCTTACACTTTACACTATGGTATCATTTAACATTTATTTTTTATTTTAAATAGTACAATAAATATACTACAAATGAACATTGGCTTTGGTAGTTACATCATTTTCCTCTTCCATTTCACAATTGTGGACATTGTTGTTATCGTTGTTGCTGTTTTTAAATTCTTTCATTCATGGAAAAAAAATGTATCCCGGTGAATAAACAAAGCGATCAATCACTTCCCCTCTACAACGTCATCATAACAAGAGAAACAAACTTTACAATTTCATGCATACAGATAAGTTTTAATGCTTCAAAAGACATACAAGAGTGGATGGCCACAGTAAACTTGAATTTATTGACATTAAAAACCAATATATCTTCTATCCTCTTATCCTTACACAGGTTTTCAACAAGACTGTGAAAAACAGAACGAGACAAAGACGGGACAAGGAAAAAACGGATGAATCAACGACAACCAAAAAAAAGAAAACAAAACAAATGGCAGCATTCCTGCTGGTTCTGGAAATTTACAAGAAATGGTTCCGTGTCCTATGTTGAGACAAATGAGCTTTTTTGTTGTTGTTGACATTTTTCGGGCATGACAATGAAAAGGCAAAAAAAATCTACAAGCATATTGAGTTGTCTTAACAGAAAATGTTTCAAGTCACATATTTTTTTTCTTAAAAAAAATGTTTATGAATGTATGAAGGGCTGTAAGAATTCTGTGGTAAGATACTTAGTGGTCATAAGCATAGAGAGTGCATAGTTTGAACAAAGAGCATAATTACAATAAGGGCAAATATAAAAGACCAACAAGACGCTTTATTTTTTTTGCTTTTGGATGTTGCATCTCTGTAAACTGGCTAATTCCATGACCTGCTCCTCTACTGTGGATCCATCGATCAATTCCCAAACGACAAACAGACAATTAGAAAAAAAAATCTGTTGAAGCTAAATATGTGTGGCAACCTTTGGAAGACATGAATTCATCACTTTTGGCCCAATCACGACATTTCCCATCTGACAGCAGCAAGAGCTCAACAGTGCCACCTTCCTTTCCCTCCATTATCTATCTATCGATTGACTGTTTATCTTCAGCAACTTATATACCAGCTTGCAACCGGATGTTTAAAAAAGAATGGATGCAGCAAAGATCAACCGGGCGGCAGTAGAGTCAGGGGGGCAGGGCTAATTGTGACTTTTTTCCGAATTTCCTTTCATTCAAATAAACACAAACGAGAAAAATACATAGCACCACAGACGAGAGGAAAATTAGCACCAGGGTGTTTTTGTTTTCTTTCAAATGTGACATCATCTCCTATAAATGAGTATTCGGGGCGGTGGGGTGGGGAATACAAAATAAAAAAAGCTGTTTCTTAAGTTAATAATATTTGCCACTAAGGTCTGTGTTCTGTTCCGAGGACACCAAAAGAGGAATGTATTATTTCCGTTATGCAAATCACATATCACAGAGCTCGTTTTCGTCTTTTTATTTCCATTCCGTTCTTAAATTACAACAAGATATGCTCCACAACAAGACAGGACTTACCCAATTTTTTTTTTACTTTTCAATTTTACAAATTTGAATTTCCTCACTTTAAAAGTCCAATTTGTAAAAATAGAATTTTGGTTATCCTCCTTGCCTCACAATGAATGAAGTCACATGCATGTTTTGAAGCCAGAAGCAATTAAAACACAACCAGGAAAACAATATACAGAATGTACTTACAAATATAAAAATTATCTATATATATTTATAAAGAAGATTCATTCCAAAGAGAATGGGGGAGGGGACAATTATGCACAAACCGGAGCTCCGAGTAGCGAAACCCACCCAACGGAAGCCAAAGTGGAAGAGGCCGGGGAGAGGTGAAAAAACCGAATCAGATGGAGTCCATTGCAAAAATGAAAAAATCTCAGGGTGGCCGCCGCTGTTTGAGATGTCTAAATCGAGTGGGGGCTGGGTGTGTGGCATGTTTAGCGTAGGAGGCGGCATCTGGCATCCAGTTTCAAAACTTGCATGTGATGGAGACTGAAGGCACAACCCTACAAAGAAGAAATTTCACTGCATCTTTGCCTTGATTTTCGTTTTGTACTCATACTTGTTGCTTTAAGGAAAAAAAGTTGCTTTCTTTACAAATAGAATTGTCCTATTTTTTAATTTCTGAGAAAACCAAAAATATGCTTTTTCTTTTTCTCCGTTTGCTCGGTGAAACAGTCTTTAGCCGATGAAACAGACGGGGCCCACTTCGAAGCCGAACTTCTGCGTGGAGCCACCAAAGTCGTTAAACATGAGGTCCACGAACGGCACCTGCTCCACCTTTGGCGTGTTGATCTCGAGTACAGTCTTTTCGTAGCCCTTTTTCGCCTATGGAAGAAAAAAAGAGTAAATGGTATTAGCATGTGGAAGCAAAAGTCGCTAATATACCCCTAAATACAAAAATTGCCATTAATTAAGTCAACAATTTCTTATCTTTTATCTCTAGTGCATTGCTTTCAGCATGATCAGCCTAGGGTCACATGTTCAATGCCAATTAGAAGAAAACTGCGAAGGATTAAGTGACACCATGTGGTGAAAATTGCATGTTGCAGCTGGACACACCTCATTCTTCCATTCTAAGCATGTAGAACGCGGATGTAAAACGTACGGCCCGAGGGCCAAAACCGATCCAATCTGGCCCCGAGTGAAAAACGATTTCAAATTTTGCAAATCTTGCATGCTGAACATTTAAAACCTATATCAACCAGCAATCTCCTTGACTTACCGCACAGCCGTCGACCACGGCGCGGATGTAGGGGTTGTTATCGTACGACATCTCCTCGTCATTGGAGCCCAGGAAGCGGATGGCCTTGTCGTAGTTGTCCAGCTCCTGGTCTTGCCAGGCCACCGACTGGTAGCAGTTGTACGTCAAATTCTGTCGGGCCGCTGCGCTCAGCAACCGCAGGAAGGTCATCTGGACCACGCCGATGGGGTTACCCTCGGCATCCACGTATGAGAGCTGAAATTTTTTTTTAGACAAGAGGGAATGGAAACTGAGCCAGAGTAAACACCGATCGTAAAGCATGAGAAGGTAAAGCGAGGGGAAGGACGTCCTACAGATACGATAGATTCGACTGTCGGGTCTGTGCTGTGGAGCTCCTCCATCTCCTGGGGATGGTTTTGAATTTATTTATGACTTGTAATCTCTTTTCCTGTTTCACTGCTGTGTTGGGATTTCTCTCTATTTCTTATTTACAATGGTCTTAGAATAAGGGGGTGTCAACTGAGGATACACAGGATTTATATATACACACCAGCGTGCTCTGTGCTAGCACAAACAATACTTAACAGTGTGTGTTGGATTGAAAGACCTAACACAGCACAACATGTTGACCTAGTTACATCATGAAAACAATGTTTATTTTACTTAATCCTAATTTCACTCTGTATCCTCTGACTTGCATGTTACACTGGTAAATAAGCATTGATACCTAGGGTTATGTCTTCACCCTTTTTGTTTGTTTGTGAACAAGACTGCACAACAAGTACTAAATAGATGTTGATAGAAATGGGTAGAGGAGTTAAAGGAGTGTCAGAGAAGAGCTCTTTAAAATTTGGTGAGAATCCATGATTACTGTTGAGCATTGTGAGAAAGGGTGTCTTTTAAATTCCGAGGAATAATTTACTTCCTAATTGGAAGATTAAAGAATGCTAATTTAGGGGTTTGATTATTTGAGTGAAATTAGTTTCTGTCTGTTGGCGTTTTTCTGCTAACACATTTAGGGACCGTAGTCAAACACATTGCATCACAGGATGCAGTAACTATTATTTTTTGTTTTTTTCTGTAATAGATTAATACACATTCATTGCACCATTAAACATTTGCAACATCAGACTGAATATGTGACTGTGACAAAATGAACTACATTCATCACAATAAAGAGAGGCGTCCGCTGTACTGACAATATTGAACAATATCAGACCTGTTTATATGTAATGGCTAAGGACGAGCACAGGCTCTAGTCCACATTCCTTATGCAATAAATAAGATGATTATTGGAGCATTGCAAATTATTTCCAGGGATTAATTCCTTTAATCTGTACTGATGTGGAAACATGAATGTGGGGAATTTAGAACCAAAATAAAGCCTTAATTTAAACCTTGATTAAGTGATTATGTAAAAATGCGAGAATTATATTAAAGCCATGAAAATGTAATTATCCTGTTGTGGTAATGACATGCTGATTACATGGTAATTTATTATTTATTGGGATTTGTTCGTGTTACGTTCGTTTTACGTCGCGCTAGAAAAATATATTGCATTACATTACCGCTCTTTAATGTGGTCCTCTGCAAATACCAACCATCAGGAATCCGTTAGGTCCACGCAGTCGCTTTGTCTTTCAGACAAACGGGACTTACTGAGAGTCTAGCACATGCAGCGTACATGCCATGCAGCCTGAGCAGCACCACCACCATCCCAGTGTAGGCGTGTTCTTTTGTCCACCTCTCCTCGCCCACTTCAGCACACATGCATATACTGTATACAAACCCAGTGCCAACACTCAAGAGAGAGATTTGGAATCAATGACACTAGTCATCAGCCAATCATTGCATGATGAGTGTTGGCGCTGATCTCCAGATGCAGCAGCTTCCACCACATGCGCCCCCGCACCCCCCTCTGCCCCCGCACAGCGTGTGGACAAAGCCCTGACATCACCCGAGAGAGAAACATTACCTCTTTATCATCACAGCCACAAGTCAACAGTGACTGAGTACCCAGAAGCCCCTGGGGTGGTGACTGAGTGCCTGACCTGTGCCTGACTCTGAGCTACTCAGAGAACTGCTGAGCAGTGTTGAGGGGAGGATGAGATGTGAGATGCTGAGACTGGAACTTGTTGGTGTGCAATTGAATCTGTAAATCAGCAGTCTACCTGCTTGTATTTGCTGAGTCATGGTTGTTTCTGAGGCACACAGTCACCCCTGGGAGATGCCCTTTTAATGTACAGGTATGGCAAAGTGGAGGATGCAGCCAGGGATCTCCGAGGTGATGCATTATGAGTGTATACACTTATGTGCTATGTTTACATTGGATGGCAATGTGCAGGAAATGAGGTGTGCATTATGGGATATGTGGTTCCTTTAATGAGGAGTACCAGCAGACGATGGCATAGTGGAAGCCTGGCCGCATGATCCACCAACCTCTCCTCCATTTCCTGGCGAGAGCATCATCTTTGTTGCTGGACCGAAGGTGAGAGCAGCTCGTGCTGAGTCATGCACCAAGAAACACCCGTCACGAGCCACAAGCAAAAAAAGAAAATAGGTGGCAGTGCATGAACATATTTACTTTTGGTAAAGCAGAATCATGCACAGAGTCCGGGCCCGGGCCGCAGACGACTGGCCACTTACCAGAGAACCTCGCTTGTAGTGACTATACCATGTGCCTGGCGAGTCTTTGGGCCATTTTGCCATTTTGCTCTGTAAAATATAAGAGGCGTTCAGGGAGAGGGAAAGGGACTGAGGAAAGTTGGGCTTACCAGTTTACCACGTTTGAATTCACTGAACCAGGAGCCGGGATTCTCCTTAAACCAGGACGTGAGCCTAGCCTGGGGGCAGGGATCAAAACAGAGATGGAGTAGGAGGAAAGAGGAAGAGACAGGAGTGTTAAAGAAAGGAAGGCAACACGACCCAGAACTCTGAGCGGTCCTGCAGACCATGTCCTGTGAGATCAACCACACCAAGAAAACTTTGAAAAGCCATTAAACCATTTTGTGCAGTGCAAACTGTAGCTGGCGGCGAGGAGCCACTGAAAAATTCATGACTACACGGTGATTAATTAAGAAATGATCAGCTGCAACAAGCTCTGGTGTCCTCGATGTGAGGAGTTTGTGCCGCGTGGCCGCGAAGCGCTAACTTTGTTACTGTGAGTTGGCCAACGGGGCAACGGGCTCTAATGGTCGGTGGGCATGACAGTGATGAATTTCTCCATAATTAGATGGCAGAGTTTGATATGGAGCCGTCATCAATAGCGTAATGTGTTAATGAAAGAATGAGTGATGGGAGTGAGAGGATGGTTGGGAGTCATCGGCATACATTAGAACCACGCTGCCTCTGAGGGAAGGTGACCTTGACTTGTTTTCATCAGAGCTAGGGAGAGAATGTATCCTTGCAGTGACTTTCTCTTTGTGCACAAACCATGGGAGCATGAAGGGCTGCTGTTCTCTGCTTTTTAGAAAATGCCTCTACTCTATAGAGGCTGCCGGCCTTGTTTTAATTCATTCAATACATTCACATAAAGCTTCAAGGGAATGGATTTTTAATGCGGTAGTCGTATTAGAGTTAGAATTTTAAAATAAATGCAATTCTGTTGCCTAGATAACAGAATAGGGAGAAAAGATACTTCTATATGTGCAGTCAATCATCTAACTCAGTGACTCTTTTTTGTCGAGCATGACCCCATTCCACAAGAAACCATGTTTTCTTTGCTAACTGCAATTAAATGGTGCATTTAAAATATACAATATGAATAGAAGACGAGCTTTGCCTTCCAGCATGTGCCCAATGTGCACTAATGTTCTTGCAGTATACATTTTTAAGGTGTTTGTGGTTGCAGTTAGAATATACATGGAGCCAAAATGCTTGTATGGAAAAGCTGTTTACAAACAGGAAAATGTATACAGATTCTTTGCAGTGCACAGGCAGTATAACACTTTGTGCTCTTGTGATTACAGTGCCATTCCAAACCAAAGTGGACACACCGTCACTGGCACGCAATAAAAAGTCCTGCTTCATTATACCGAGCTTAAGCAAACTCCTGCCCCCTCTGAGGTCTGAACGGGCGCAGTCATTAAAGTGGCTGTAGCACGGCTGCTATCACGCCCCCCCCCCTCCCCCACCACCGCTGGCGCCTTCACTACAACACCTCTGACTTGTCAAAGACGGCACTCTGAGCGTCTCACCACCGCCACCGCCGCTGCTGCTACTCTCCTTTACAGGCTTCATGCATAATGAAGCAGGAATCTGCTCCGATGTGTCCGTCACATGCCAGAGGCTTCCTCAGGTGATGACACTTTTTCTAAAAATGGAGCCGATGCAAGAATGAGGCTGAGTTCAGATGTGTGTGTGTGTGTGAGTGTGTGTGTGTGTGTGTGTGTGTGTGTGTGTGTGCGTGCGTGTGTGTGTGTGTGTTCCAAAGAGGGATTTGGCACACATGTGGAGTTACTGTCTCGAGATACAGGGGTTGTCTATTCTTGTTGGTCCTTGAAACGGGGGAAGTCATTCTGCTGTTTCAGAGACATGACTTTTGGTCATCACCCTAGTAGTCAAGTTGCGTAATGCAGCTAGACACCCCTAACCTCAACCTTGACCTCCAAACATGTTAGTTGATACTGTAAAGAACAATGGTGGAACAACACATCATGCACACTTTCTTTCTGTCATCTCTATCTGACACTGGCAATGAACAAGGGCTCACTACTGCCCCCACCTAAATATATTGGTATTCCATCTTGGATATAGTTGCATTACAATCCAAGGACTAGTATATTCTGACCCTATTGATATATACCATTCATACGTTTTTGTATGATGCATAATTTACCACTTAAAAAAATAAGAATCTCGTTTGTATTCTGTCACCAAATCCAAAACATGAGGCTAAAAATCCCAAAAAGTCATTTCCTAGCACTCCACTCAGTATGTGTTGGTGTGCCAGTGTTAGAGTGTGTAGCACAACACGTACCCCCTCAGATTTCTTATCTGGGAAGATGCAGCTCTCTCCACCTGCTGTGAAGTTGCAGTAAACCTTGAAGGAGTCCCGAGAGCAGCCCTGGTTTGGATCAATCCAGTACTCGCCTGCAGAGAGGATGGAGAACAGTGAGAGGGCGTGCAATTACAGGGTGACACGTACTCTGCTCTGCTTCAGGGTCAGGGGCATATCTGACATGGCATGACCCATGTGCAGGTAGTATGCATGTTTCTGTGGCTGCGCTGGGGTTATATTCAGGGATATTGTGCAGGGTTAAACCTACCAGGCTCCCTTTAAAAATCAGGGTATTTAATTTCCGCGTACTCAGCGTGATCCTCACGTGTTGTGAAACTTGAAACACAATTTGCTTTGAATGAGGGATGTTCTCTGGTAAATTTGGCTCAAGATATAAGCCTGGAATCAACTGTTGGCTTGATCTGTGGAAATAATAATTGCACCAGGTGTCCAAACTGCACCACGCTCCTCTCTGCACTTCAATGAGATGAGATTTATGAGGCACGGACAGAAAACTGGCAGAATAAGATGGATATTATAAGAATAGTAAATCCTGCTTCTGAGGTGAAACAGAATTTGAAATGCTTTTATTATCTCTACTGCTTATGTAAACTTTAGTGTCGAGCAGCAATGATGGATTAGCTGCCAAAATGTCCAAACTGCACCACTGATAAAACTGGCAATTATTTTCCTAAACCTTCACTTTGTAAAAGGTCAAAAAATAGATAATCTAACACCAGCTGGGGATTTGATGTCATCAAGACGGAATGTGATACAAACCATCAGGGAAATCAGCGTGGCAGAGCTGCAGGTCCTTGCAAGTGCGAGCCGGGTTGGCCTGCGTGCCCAGCGGGTGCTTCATCTGCTCAATCTCCAGCTTCAGGGAGTTGAGCGAGCCGAAGACCTCCTCCATGCCGTCGTCATAGTCCTTGTAGTTGGCGTCCATGGCGGCTTCGTCCATCATCTGGCTGGCGTCGATGTTGCGGCGCATGCGGCCCTTGATGGGCGCCTGGATAGGGAGCGGGTGGATGACATCGCCAGGAGGACCCTGATGAGGAGAGAGGAGGCAGAATAAACAGCGATGATGACTTGCATTGACTGTGACAACAAAATGGACCAATCAGAAGTGCCTCAACTTACAGGGGGTCCAGGAGGTCCAGGTGTACCAGTCTCTCCCTTTGGTCCAGTTTGACCCTGAAACCAATAAATCAATGAATGAATGAACACTTCAAATTCTAAGTCA
Organism: Chascanopsetta lugubris; assembly: GCA_016785325.1. Taxonomy (NCBI): domain Eukaryota; kingdom Metazoa; phylum Chordata; class Actinopteri; order Pleuronectiformes; family Bothidae; genus Chascanopsetta; species Chascanopsetta lugubris. Next base: position 55,669 of record JAFBJT010027695.1, on the reverse strand, counting down.
TGTGATTAATGGATTTGTATCTCACCACAAACACTTACCGATGATCCCTTAGCTCCTTTGGGACCAGGAGGACCCTAAAAATGCAAGGTTCACTGTTAGCTCATGCATTGTATTGGGGCTGGATAACAGAGTTTATAATGAGGGTGGTCTTACAGGTAATCCAGGTGGACCCACGGGGCCGAGGGGACCTGAGGGACCGGCGATGCCCTGCAGGAGACACATGATGAATATAAACACTAGATACCTGTGCTTCTGCAGCACTTTCGCATATCATTTTTCATGTGCAGGACTTGTTTTACTTACGTTGTCTCCTTTGAGACCGGCCAGACCCGCAGGACCGGGAAGACCCCTGTCACCCTTCTCTCCCTGTTCGCCCTGGGGCCCGATGAGACCGATGAGACCTGGATGTCCCTGTTGGCGGGAGAAGTCGATTGTGTCAAAAATGCACGGCGGTAAACATTAGTCCCATCATATATCTATCTGGCACACGCTCTAATCATTAGCGTTATGATCTGATGGCTGGAGGGAAACAACAGATTGAATCAATATGAGTAAAGAGGTTCATTAGTCTTTGTTGGAGCGTTCACTGTAGCAGCAGTTTCAAAGCAGGTGCTGGAAGGCCTTGCTCACCTTTTCTCCCTTCACTCCTGAGTCTCCTTTCATACCGGGCAGACCAGGAGGGCCCTGTGAGAGAATACAGTGTCACATCAGTTATGAGTAAGCATGTGAAATATTTCAGTTCAAAGAGCAGGGGGTCAAGTCCATTTACCATAGGTCCAGGAGGTCCATCTGGGCCTGAAGGACCAGGCAGACCTTGTTCACCCTGCACAGAAACAACAATCATGAACCATTAATGTGGCCTTTCTCCGCTTGCATTTATATTTAAAGACATTACACCACCCCCAGCATGAATAGGTGTGAAAGCACAATGCATTTTTACTCACAACTGGGCCTGGGATACCCCTGAGACCCTCAGAACCGGGCTTGCCAGGTGATCCTTGAGGACCGACGGGACCTGTCTTTCCTTGGGGACCTTCCAAACCAGGCTCTCCCTTTCACACAGAGACATAGACACAAATCAACATTGGATTCTTGCTCATTGTTGTTAAGTGTGTTGTGTTATTATGGGATGTTTGTTGAATGTGTTACCTTGGCTCCCTTTTCTCCCTGTCGTCCCTCGGGTCCAGCTGGTCCATGGGGGCCCTAGTTTAGGAAACACACACACAGATGACAGAGATGAATACAGTGGAATATACAATCAGGACATGCTGATACTGATAAGATAGAAGTAACACAGAGGTGAGAGCAGAGGCTGGTACTCACTCTCTTTCCTGGTGGTCCAGAGGGACCGGACTCTCCAGTGGGTCCAGGGGAACCCTGGTTAAAAAAAAAAAAAAGATTTTAGAGTTTAGATGAAAGTCAAACTGCTTACCATTTCAATTGCTTAAGTGCCTTTTGAAAGAATACTCACAGCCTGACCGGCCTCTCCATCATCTCCCTTGTCACCCGGTGGACCATCTAACCCCTGTGCATGAAATGAATGGAACCTCAGTCTGGCTGCATTGTGTTAAAACATAAAAAGTATACAATCGAGTTTTTATAGGTTTTGCTATACGTACAGCAGGACCGGGCTCTCCAGGAGGACCAGGGTCACCAGGGAAACCACTTGGACCCTGAAAATCAATAAAAGCTGCATTACATTTCTTTCCTCTGAGACATTAAATATGTTTAAAGGAGCTTGCCAAAGAAAATATACTCATTTGCTGAATATGAAAAAAAAGCTTACAGGACTGCCTTTAGGACCGTCATCTCCAGGGGGACCCTTAGGGCCAGGAGGGCCAGCGGAACCAGCTGGACCGCTCTCTCCCTTTTCGCCTCGTTCTCCTCTTGAACCCTGGCATACAACACAATTACAATGAAATCTAATTCAGTGAGACTGGTACAAAAAAAAAAAGAATTGAGAAAAACTCTCTTGGGCTTTGACGGATGAAAACGGTGAAAAGTGAAAATGATAACTCACAGGTGGGCCGACTTCTCCCTGAAGACCTGGCTCTCCAGTTTCACCAGAGTCTCCCTGATAACAGAGAGAGAGAGAGAGAGAGAGAGAGAGAGAAAGAGAGAGAGAGAGAGAAGAGATATTAAAGTGCGAGACAGAGACATACGTTATCAGTAGGGTGATGTGTTGATGCAATGCGCTTCTAAAAATAACAGCTCTGCTTCCGGGTGCCATTGTTGCCAAAACAGTGGTGGAAAGAGATGACACAAGAGATTTCAATCCATCAAGCGCTGGTGGAGTGGACGGCCGGAGCGAGGGGGCTGCTGACCTCACCGTTCTCCCCGGGGCCTTGCACATATATCTCCTGCCTTATTGGATAGTTGCCCTGTTGACTCATCCAGATGCCTAATGGTGCCATCGTTACTCACTGTCACACGGGCGTCCTGCCTGCTTGCCTGCCTGCAGATGCAACACCTGCTTTTGTGCAACTCTGGAGTCAGGTGATGTGTTACGATAACGGCACTGTGTTTCGGACATCAACCCTACACACGCTTAAATTAGCGTCTGGCCGTCTTCCAGAATCTGGAGGCTGCTGTCAAAGAAAATCCAGTGTAAGCAGCTGTCTGTATGTCTGTTTAAAAGCGTGACTGATCCCTCTGTATAAGGAGCGTGCACACTGGGCTTATGCAAATGTTGCATCCCCGAGGCACGGCCTCCATTCCGCCCTGTGTCCAACTACGAGTGAGAGACAGATGCGCATCAACCTAACATGAGGTTGGACCTACCAGCTCCCTTGGCCTGGGCCAGGCTTAACTAAAATGCCAGATCAGCTGAGGCGCAATTAGCCAGGTAAGCTCTGTGTTTGTTTGTTTGCGAGAGAGAGAAGGACAGAAGATCCTCAGGGATATTTTAAAAAAGCAAGAGGTGAGTCTATTGACTTGAGCTCTAAAGTAAAATAGCACAAATCACACCCATTGAACCTTGGACAGGGGGTGAAACTTGGGAGTGTTGCATTCAGGTTTTCTGCGTCCCATTTAAAAGGTGTCGTATAAATATGTATATGAAATATTAATGGCTGCAAAAGCCTGGTAAAGTGGAATCCAGGGCGGCCTTCGCCACAGAGCCACACTGAATCAGCCTCTTTTTTATGAAATGTCTTATGAAAACTAGTCCGACGCATTCAAACCGAATCACACCTGAGCCCTGAGCTGAGATACTATGATAAACAATAGGCTGCGGTCGTGATCAGGGGAATCGTGATTCCAGTCCCACTCGGTGAACCTTTGTGTTGTGTTATCACATTTACATGAACTACTGAGACAATGTGGTGAGTGTGTGTGTTTTTTTTCAGTTTTATTCTCAAAAGCCGTCCACAGAGGCTTCATAATGGAGAAAAATGCTGTAGCAGGATGAATACTTAGTGGAGCGGTCTTTCACAATGGCTGCACAGCAGCTCGAGCTATTGTTATGCACAGGGGCTAAGACAATATAATATACAATTATACAGAAATCAACGAATGGGAGTGATGCACACTTTTAATGATAAGAACAAGTATTTTGACGGATGCTCAGTATAATGATATCAAAATGTTTGTGAACCTATTACAGTTACTATATTTCAGAACAATGGGAAACCTGCATCTGAATGCAATCTATTATCATCTATGGACATAAAGGTGACTGTGACCTTTCATCTTGAATTCCTCAATACTATAAAGTGACATCTCAAGCTCAAGATGTCACTACGAATCATTTGATGAGAACTTTATGTGTTCACACCCCCTCTGTGTAATTAAGTCCACGCTTTTATTTTGGTAGATAAAGATAACAGTCTTGTTTGGTTTGCCAGCACGGAAGCAAAACAAATTGCTTCTGTCTGTCTAAATATCTGATAAAATAATATATTCACTTGTCGTCTCTCAGATGAGTTCTATTAAATAAAAAGACGAAAAACAAACCTGGCTCAGAGGAATTTATGGGATGTCTGTGTTTACGCTTACCAGAGAGATGGCAGGTGCATATTAAAACAAGTTCTACTTTCATGCGTATATGACAAGGTGCCATCAGAACAACTCTATGCTACCTGATGTGTATGTTTAAAAACTTCTCCCAGGAGCGATGGTGTTTACCTTTTCTCCGACAGCACCAGGGTTTCCAATACCACCAGGGGGTCCCTGAGGGCCATCAGCTCCCGGGGGTCCTGAGGGACCTCTGGGACCAGGGGGACCAGGTGGACCCTATGGGGAACTCGGTTTTAGAGACACTTCTTCTTCTACTTTGAATGAGAGAATAACAATATAAATAACTTACCATTTGACCGACATCTCCAGTTTCACCTTTCTCACCGGGTGGTCCTGGCAAGCCCTGAGGAAGTGAGCAGAGGACTGTATCAGTACTTTTCTCAATGACGGCAACTGACCGCAGATTTATTCAGTTTGTCCCTACCTGCAGCCCGACTGGGCCCGGAGGTCCAGGGAATCCTCTCGATCCTTCGTCACCCTTCTGTCCGAACAGACCCTGCTGACCTCTGGGACCTGGCTCTCCATCTGCACCCTGAACACCGACATGGAAATCAGGGTTAGAAATGATAGAGTAGCATGCAAAAATGCTGGAGGACAGACCTGCAGATTAACATGTGTCAAATCATGTGACGTACGGCAGGACCGGGTGCTCCGACGGGTCCTTGAGGCCCAGTGGGACCAGGTGGACCCTGTAGGAGAAAATGGGACATGTTGAGGATTTCATAATCTCATTCATTCATGGTAAAACTGGAAAAGAAGGTGCAACTTACATGCTCTCCTTTGTCACCCTTGCTTCCTTTCTGGCCTGGCTCTCCCAGCTCACCCTGAAGAATGAAATAATCACAGTGTTACATGACGACACTTAAAATTACACAATAATATCATGTTATATCACCATAAAACAACATAAACGACGGCTACATGTGCACACGGTGATCTCTGGATGGATATTTCAGTTGTATCCCTCTCTCTCTTCCTGCCAATATGATAAATATAGCCCGCATCTGAAGGGGGCTTATCGTGATGGTTGAGTCACTGGCGTTTTACTCGCAGCCAAAAACAGAATAGATAATCAGTCCCATCTCACTTCCACCGCGCTTTCAACACCTCCACACTATGTGGGTGTTTGCAGGGAATTATGCAAATCAGCGACAAAGCCAAAGGCATTTACTTTTGGGTTTGAGTCAGACAATGCTCCTTGTGCGAGGATGAAAAGCGTCTTGGATGAAAAGTTCCCTCCCTCCGGACAGGACTCATTAATGAGGGAGAGTCTGAATATGTGTAAATATTAGCTCGCCATATTCCCGTTTTTTTGTCTGCTCGGCAAACAGTGTTCTGTGTTTGCACCGCGGGGACAGTGATGCAGGATTCTTCAGAGGATATAAGAGGATATATCCTGCGAGTATCTGCACCACTGATCTTCCTGCAAATGTTTTCGGGGGCAGGGGAAGAGGAGTTATTCTATCAGGTCACTTTCGCACCAGCTGCCATCGCCATGGTCCTCCCCTGTTGAATGATCTAATGCAAAGTCTATGGCAAAGTCCCCTGAGGGAAAGACACTTAGTCTATGTGAGGTGCTGAGTGTGTAAAGACAAGTCTCACTTTGTCTCCATCCTCTCCAGGTGGTCCAGGAGGTCCTCCAGGTCCTGGCAGACCCACAGGTCCCTGAATACCATCTCTCCCAGCTGGTCCTTGAGGTCCTTTCTCACCCTAGAATGTCATTTTCACAATAACACCGAATTATATGTTTTTCTGTACATTGTCATAATCAGATCATGAGGAGGGGGTGTCCTTACCGGTCCACCTTTCTCTCCGGCGGGGCCTGGGGGTCCCTGAGGGCCAGGGCGTCCAGGAAGGCCTGTGGGTCCAGCTGGACCACCAGGGCCGCGTTCACCAGGGGAACCCTATGGCAGTTTTATAAGAAATCGAATATGGCTACTAAAAATATAAGAGGGTTGAGAGCATGAGGGGGATGGAGTCAGTTGTACTCACAGCAGGGCCAGGTGGACCATGAGGACCCTCATTTCCTTTCAGACCGTGAGATCCCTGCAGGTCAACAACAAACGAAAAAAGATGGAGGCTTCAGAAAACAAATCCATCTGTTGAGGAAGCACACATCCTGCTCTACATCGGACTTTCCATTATCATACAGGCTCAGCATGAGAGGGGGAGGGGAAACATCCTCTGGTCCCCAATGAACCAGGGTAACAACACTTATTTCAACAAAATCCTCCTTTACAAAGGAAACAGGTGCAACGCATGATTTTTCTGCAGCTCTGAGAGTTAAACAAGAAACCGGCTCCTGCCAACAAATAAGTGTGGATTACATAACAACTAGGATATGACTTTGTGGAGTTGGAATCAAAAAAATTAGAAAAATAAACAGCCTGCAGCGTGCTGTTCCTCCGCTGGAGCCCACTCTGGGATCGGAGTCTGATTCTTGAGGTTCACCACAATATTACAGGGACTTAATGGTCCAGGACTATTATGCAACAAGCAAGCTGTGGAGTCTGTGAGGAGCTGTTTTGCTTAAGTGTAGTTAGAGGATGACGACACTAACCACAGGGCCGGGAAGACCTCTCTCTCCGGGGAAGCCTCGTGGGCCTGGAGGACCGTCCTTACCAGCTGGGCCAGCGGGGCCAGGGTCACCCTGTGTCAAGAGATAGTTGGAAAATGATTTAATATTCAAATTACATACGATGAAACCTAAGAAACAAAACCCAAGACTCTTTAGACTTCACCTTGGCTCCCTCTTTGCCTGCAGCTCCAGGAAGACCCTGCTCACCAGGTGGGCCTGGGGGTCCAGGGTGGCCACGATCTCCCATCGGTCCAGTCTCACCAGTTGGTCCCTACAATTTCATTTAAAAGTCATGGATTATAAATCATAAAATCACATTACAGAGGAGGTGTGAAGAAAAAAAACAAAAACAAAAAACATATATATATATATATATACATATATATATATACACACACATACATATATAAATAAATAGCTCCTACAATTTCTCCCACTCACACGGTGAGCATTTGCTGTGTGGGAGGGACCACCAGTCATTGAGGCTATACCGACCGCTCCAATGGCATTAGCGGAGTGGCTGGGAGAGGAAGTCAGTTAAAGGCTCATGCATAATGGATGAAGGGCCCCATGCAAATATGTGCAGGGTATAAACAACACTTAAGTCGCGGCTGGTGAAGTGCAGGTATGAGGATGGATGTTGTTTTGGTCGGATAAACAAAACGCTGAGGACGTGCGATGGTAGATTGAACAGCGCACATCTTAATCGTTTGTTCGCAATGGCCTCTGGCAGACTTGAGATTTGTATTGGCAGTGGAACAGACAGTGACCTACCTGAGGTCCGACGACACCTGGAGGACCAGGAGGGCCGGTCTTGCCTTGGAATCCCTGTTGATAACGGAAGATATCAACATTAGTGAGCATTTCTTATACATATAAATAATAAAGAGCTGAATCATCACTGCCGATCTACTCACAGTCTCTCCTCTCTGGCCGGGATGTCCGGGCAGTCCGTCTTTACCTGAGGGTCCCTGCAATGTGCATGGATCCATGATTACACAGCAGAAACACAATAAAGTGTGTGAGTGTGTGTGTGTGTGTGTGTGTTGTGTGTATTTGACTTACAGGTGGACCCTTTGGTCCAGGGAAACCGGTTGGTCCCTGAGCTCCGGGCAGACCCTAAATGATAACCACAAATGCAGGTCAATGATCTCTGAACGACACTTTGACCAATCACTGTGACCCCCTGATGATGAATATTGCTACATACCCGCTCACCGGGTGGTCCTGGGGGGCCATCATTTCCTGAGTTACCCTGAATATATACAGAAAGAAGGGTTAATGCCATGGACTCTTAAGAATAATGATGGGATGTATCATTATGTAGGAGTTAAATATTTCATGCACCTTTGGTCCGGCTTTGCCTGTTGGTCCTCTTGGCCCTCTCTCTCCTCGAGGTCCCTGACGAGAGAAAGACAGGGTTAAACGGCCATTTGACCTTATTCAGGATATACTGTCATTGTGTTCATATAATCTATTATTACATTATCATTTTTATTCATCTAATGTCATGCAGACTTAACTGAAATTGACTTTACACTGTCCTATTACACTTAAGAGTACAATAGGGTGCTATAATGTGATTCTGGCTCTGGTTCTAGGAGCCTGGGATCTAAACCTATGACCTTGTGGTTAAAATTGCTTTGGAATTCTAAAAGTTATATGAATAAAACTCCTGTCAAGAATGTAAGGCAGTCAAATAAAATGCTATATAAATACAAAAGTGCTATACATACTTAAAAATGTTAAATGGTTTGTGGATACAATAGTGATAAAGCACTAAAAAGCTCAGAATATACCTTTATAATAGTCCAGGATTGATCAAAATGTGACTTTAATCCAGATTATTGTCTAAATCAGATTAACAATAGATATGTATTATTGTCTGTCTTTCCATTTAAAATCCATGTTGAGCTTAAGCGTCCCCTCAGGTTGACCCTCCACTCTCACGCAGGTGCCAAGCTCGGCCATCTGTACACGGGCACGATTCTGCTGAGTCACACTTACCGTCGGTCCCCTCTGTCCGCGTGGGCCGGGCTTCCCCGCTGTTCCCTGTGAACACCAAGGAATGCACAAGACAGTCAAAGTGGGGCGGAGCCCAAAACCTAATGTCATCGCACAATAGTGCACAATATAACGGCCTCACTGCAATAACATGAGCTGCATTCAACTTTAACGAGTTTAGTCATTTTTTTTGCAGATTTAAACTTTTTCATTCTCGACCTCCTCCGTGTGGCAGCTCGGTTTCATAAACTTCACCCTTGTTTTTGTGAAGATTAAAAGCTCCGTGTTCTCTGCTGCATCCGCACTGACAAACCATTACTCTTGCCGCCGAGTTAATGGCCCATCCCTTAAACAAAGAAGATGAAACATTGCTTGGCCTCCTCCATGTGATAAACAACGCTTTCCCTGCTATGAAATGACTTGTGTAAGACGTAATGAAGAAGGAATTGTCTTTCAGCTCTTCGGTTTGAAATGGAAAAAAGATTTCGGAGCCTGTGCCACTTCCTCCAGGTTTGATAAATCTGGAGCCAGGACGGGGCAAATGTCTCCACCGCCGGTGCCCGCATTGATCCGGCTCTTGTAGGAATGAGAGGAATAATAATAAGACGTCTGTCCGACATACCCGAGTTCCTTTCTCTCCATTGGCGCCCGGGAAGCCTTGGAAGCCCTGAGATCCCTGTGTGCAAGAGAGGCAGTGATTAATCATTGGAGACAAACCTTAAATATTACATCCCAGCTTGTTTATCCGCTGACACATTCCCGGCTTATTAAATGCAACGGGGGGGGGGGGTGGGGGGGTGCTGTGTAAATAAAGAGCCTCCTTTATTGTATCAGGAGCCGAGAGCTGACACCAGAAGACTTTTTAAAATCCCCAGCTATTTGATCAGGGAGCTTGGAGCAAGTCCAGCAGTCAGACCATGACTCGGTATTATCTCAAATATGGGGAAAAAGCAACCCTCAAAGATACTTGTATAGCCTGTTTTCAATTCATTTTAAGGGGCAAGTGTGTAAAATTGCATGAAATATTTCAATTTCAATTGGCAACAGTAGAATATGAAATAATTATCTTGATGTTTTCTAAGGACAATGCAGTTTTGATCATTCTTAACGGCAACCATATGTTCTCCCAATGCTTGGATGAGAGTGGTGAGTGGACTAGTATGCACCACTAGGTGTCACTAAATCCTTAACACTGTACATTTAACTGAGTGGAGTTGCATCTAGCTCCAGTTTGGGGAACATGTCTCCAAGTCACTGAGAGTATACATTTGATTACAGATTGAAACATGTGATTCCAGCCACTAGGGGGCTCTGAGTCAAGTCAGTGGCTGACAGGCCAGCAAAAATGAGAAATCTAAAATTCTTTATGACATTCAAGGTATATGAAGAAGAACTGATTTGTTGTATTGAAAGAATATTGCATTGGATAGTTGTATCTTACCTTTGGTCCTTGTCTTCCTGGGTATCCTGGCAATCCAGGAACTCCGAGTTTACCCTGGGAATCAGAGAAGTTCACTTTCAAACAGAGAAGCTTCTCCTGCTGACTGGAAACTGCATTTCTTCCAAAAATTGATTTGCCAGTCATCCCATGGTTTTAGCCCCTAATGTGGGTCAAGATCAAAACATGCTGGATCCTACAGTTCCCATCATGAGAGTCAACAGCTTAAATCTCCTAAAGGCCGAGTTCTCAGTGTTTAACATAAGCCAGGGTTATTTTAACAAAGCTCAGATCCATGAGCTTTATCAACTGGTCTGGCCAGTGCCTGGAAGAGGTATATATATAT
>JAFBJT010027695.1:34860-38117 GCA_016785325.1 Chascanopsetta lugubris | reverse complement strand
AGAGAGAGAGAGAGAGAGAAAGAGAGAGAGAAGCAGCTTCACAAGAAGTGATCCTCACCCTCTCTCCATCCTCTCCGGGGGCTCCAGGAGGTCCAGTCGGTCCAGATTCACCCTGTTAACACACAGAGATTCACACTCAATCACATATAAGCACAATGTTTTTTTTTTTTACATAGACCCCAAAAACAACTGCTTACTCTGTGTCCCTTTTCACCAGGAAGTCCAGCCAGGCCGTCGAAGCCTCGGTCTCCCTGTGGAACAGCAGAGGAGAAACACAATGAGCACTTCCTGTGCAGGCATCAGAAGAGAATTCAGAGGAGTGTAGAATGATTGACGGTGGAGGACGGTACCTTGGGTCCAGACTGTCCTGGCATGCCTCGGGCACCGTCAGCTCCAGCACGACCCTGTGCAAAGGCAACAGTCAAAAAGATGGTAGTGGCGAATATACAACAATAGAATAGAATAGAACGTTTTAAAATGATCGCACAGTGGGGAAATTTCCGTTTTATAGCAGCTCGCAATAACATAAACATAATAAAGTGCACAAAGGATGTGCACCTTTCCAAGGTAAACGATTTAAAATAGAAAGAATACAGTGTAAAGGTACACATTATTAAAATACAACAATGGCTGCAATGCTAAATTGATTGCATTGCATTATTCGCTTACCCTTCTGCCGGGCTTTCCGGCAGGTCCCGGGGATCCCATCGGCCCTCGTGGTCCCTGACAGAAACACACAAATTAAATATTTTGCTTTTAACATCCCTGAAAACATCATAGAACAAATATACTACAACTATTAAAGTTGCATATGCTTTAAATGTTCATTAAAATATGATCTCATTATATAAATGTACATATCTGATATTCATTTAAATCCAGTCAAAACAGTGTTGGCATGTTGTTACCTGGGGTCCTGCTTCACCTAACTCTCCCTTCAGGCCTGACACTCCAGGAGGACCCTGAGCAGAACATAGGAATAGAAGATATAAGTTGCAACATGACACATATATGATGAATGTTGACTAAAAATATAATAAATATAAAATGATCTGAAAAACATACCAGGGGGCCGGGTCTACCAGTGAGACCCATTGGACCTGTGGCACCACGCATGGCCATCTGGAGCCACAAGGAAGAAAAGGAACAGTAACTAGTAAGTACATGATGTTATTGTCCATTTGTAGATGTATTCCTATCGATTTGGACATTTTGAATTATTCATCCTATGACAACAATTAGGAGTGTGAACTGGTTACCCTGGCCTGCTGCATGATGGCCTGCATCTGGGCCTCCTGTGCTGACATCTGAGGTCCCTTCTGTCCGGAGTCGCCTCCGGCACTGAATCTGAACTGTGGGGAGGGAGAGAGAGAGAGAGAGAGAGAGGAGTGTTTCCAGCATGTGAGACACAAAAATCCAAAAAGCAGTGAATTTAATATTCAGCCTCTATTTCCATCTCGAGAAACTATACAGCACACATCCAACCGACCAAGCATCAGCCTGGAAGTATGCATTCTACTGGCATCTGGTGGTAGGACTCAGGCACTGCAGTGCACAGGAGAATGGGTTGAGGTTTATGTAAAAAAATATATATTCAAAAAAAGGGGCGGGGGGGGGGGGGGGGTGAGGGGGGGGGGGAGGTTGAGAGCGCAGGCGTGTGGGGTTGGGTTACATAGTTGGGTCCTCCTGAGGCTGACTGACTGCTGGTTGGTTTACAGATGTGCAGCAGCAGTGAGTTTCACCATCAGAGGAGCTTTGTTACCGAGAAGCAACAATAGAAAACAGTTGATGTGGAACATCAGGGATGAGTCAGATTGAACCTGATTGGAAAGTTTTCACAAAGTTTGATGTGGTTTGAAACACTCAATACCATCAAATCTAGAGAATGCATGCCTTTTCCCCCTGTATCACATCGTCTGCCTCTCCTTCTGTTTGTGTCGTTTCTTTGTTGCGATGCATCAAGATGACTTGAACACAATGTTCTTCCAAGTGAAAAGAGGAGGGGAACATTTTTCTAGCAGGAGTTGCACTTTTTCTTCCCCCCGCACGGCAACCGACTCAGAAAGTAAATAAAAGCTGTGTGTGTAAAATTATAAGTAGGTCATTTTAAATAAAGATAAAGATTTGCCAAAAATTCCACTGGTGAAACAACAGAGTGTGTTTCTCATTAGGAGGAGGAGGAGAAGGAGGAGGAGGAATCGGGGTTCGAGTCCACCAGAACACCTCATGAGTTCCTGTCCAGACGGTGCTCACCACTTAGCCCCGCCCCCCCTTGGCTCCAGACAGACAGGCAGTACTGAGAACGCATCTGTGTAACTAATCAAGCCCTCTGACAACGCCGGTGTCGCACATCCTCCTCCTCATGATGAAAAGCAGAGGAGAGAGGGAAAAGTGAAGTGAAGGTAGACGGCACAGGAAGTAGTTAGTGCTTCCTGTCTGGAGCTCGACAACTTCCTGGAAGCCACCTGATACCTGAAGGTTCAACTCAGGAATGTGGAAAACGGGGTTCTGCAGTTTTGGTGCACTCATGGAATCAAAACATTCCAGGTAGTAATCAGGGGGCTACCGCACTTATCAAACCCGCCACTAGGGGGTGATAGAGCACATATATGAATTGTACATGTCCATTTCATTCCATTGCAGTAAATTACAGTCAGGCATTATTGATATAAACAGAGGCACATTCTTCACGTAAGGGCTGTTTTATTATATTTAATCCTTATTTTATAAAACTGCAATTTACTTACAGGCAACATCAGGACAGTACCAGGGGGTCCTGGCAGACCATCAGCACCAGGGAGACCAGGACGACCTGGAGGACCCTTGAATGGGAAATAAAAATAATTACAATCACAAAGAAAAAATCTGTGTTACCATCAAATGAAAGTGGGAGTTCAAACCTACCTTCTCTCCAATATCTCCGGGACTACCCGGTGGGCCGGTGGAGCCCGGGGGTCCAGGCAGACCCTATATAATAGCAAAGCGAAAAAAAAAAAATTACATACATACATAAGTGAGCAAGTCATATTCCCTCTGCCTGGAGTTCTCGCCTTTATCTCGCAGAGTGGTCGCACATGGGGGGAAGGAATGCATGAGGCAATGTGGGGCAGCGAGCAGAGCCGTAAATCCTTTTGTGAGGCGCTCGCTTTTATTTGTTTACAACCCCACGGGCCTGAGTGAGCCCTCGGCCTCTGTGGGACTCCTGCCGTCTGCAGGATGTCAAGCGCAACTGTAGCCCTCAACATCTGCAGGAGGGT
>JAFBJT010027695.1:9860-29860 GCA_016785325.1 Chascanopsetta lugubris | reverse complement strand
ACACACACACACACACACACACACACACACACACACACAGACACTCACCCACACATCTTTAAGAAGATGAATGAGTTTATACAGAGCAGGACATGAGTGATTCCACCTTCGAGCTGATTGTGTGAGATGAATGGATAAACTAAGATCATGTGACACGGAGAACATGAGTGGACGTGCTGATACAGAGAGTTGACCTGGGACATTTGACTTATGTGTGTGTGTGTGTGTGTGTGTGTGTGTTTATGTGTGTGTATGTGTGCAGAGTGGTAAAGGTAAAGGAGGGAGAGGCCGAACAGTACCGGAGGAGAGAGGTTGCACAGAGAAATGGGAAAAAGAGAGGAGTGATAGATCGAAAACAAGAGAGCGAGAGAGAAAAAGAAACAGGGCTCAGAAGGATCCCCAGGCTACGTGGGGAGCTGGATGTGTGTGTGTGAGTGTGTTTGCCACATGTTTTCTGAATGGAGCACTCAAGGCACCAGCGTATTTATCCAACCATGTAGTGATCACACTTCCCATAGAGCGGTGATGTCATAGCACATTGATCAAATGCAAGTGTTGACGTAGCTGAATTGAGTAAACGTTCATATGTGTGTGTGTGTGTGTGTGTGTGTGTGTGTGTGTGTTTGAGAGAGAGAGAGAGAGAGAGAGAGAGAGAGAGAGAGAGAGAGACAGTAATGTAACTCTGGGAACAGAGCGCCACAGAGTGTGCTGTGTTTTTGATTATGTATAGTTGTTGCCAAAACGTCTGAAATGGCTCAACATGTCTCTCCAGCTGAAATTCTCAGAGGATGACTCTGTGTCGGACTTTTATTTTGAAAAACGCAAATGAATCACAGTTGTCGTCTGACAAATGACAATCCCAGTGCAAACATATCACGACTTCCTGCTCTGTCCTGGGCTTAAGAGGTTTTATGGAGGATGCAGGAAAACAAATCCCACCATTTCCTCCAGCCATTAGCCCCCCAGCTACAATCTCCTGAGCTCCCAGGAAACATGGCTTCGTCCCTCTCCACACTTTAATTCTTTAACTCCATCTCCCACAAACACGACCACAAGCGGCATGATCCCACTTTCAGCAAGATGAGATAATTAATCATACACCTTTAGAATTAATGAGAACATCCCATGAGCACCACGGGTGAGACCATGTTTAATGATGTGTGACAGAGAGAGAGAGAGAGAGAGAGAGAGAGAGAGAGAGAGAGATGGAATTATATGGGTCATATTGACGCTGAAGAAGCTGATGGCTCTGCCTGAAGGGGCTTAATTTTGAAAAGTTACCAAACTCCAGAAAGATAGAGAACAATTTAGATACTTCTCACTTTAAAGGGGGGTGTTCCTGAGTCAATGAGGCAGAGTCGAAGGAATCTTCTGCTTTTCAATTAGCGAGAGCATGAGATCCTACATGTCCCTTACTGTCATTTTATTAGTATCTCTACCTCAAACAACTGTGCCTAATTTGGACATATTTAAACCAAATATGATCTGGAAACAGCAAATTCAGTTTTATTGAATGAGAAAAAATGACTATAAAATCTCCATAGCAGATAAACCAGGTAGGATGAGCACAAAGCACTGGGGTTAGGGTTAGGGTTATACAGTTCATAAAGAAGCTATGCACAAATGACCAACAATTGTGATTCTAAATTAACTTTTAGTTACTCAAATACTGGTTAAATAACCTCTACATTGCAGACAATGCCATTTCAATCCACCACCATTACACGTATACGATGTAGAGGGCTTCTACACCTCCACACTCAAACTACTGTCGAGGTCTCGATCCACCCTGATCACCTCCGAGCCAGAGATGCTCCTCTCGCCGCACGTAGCCAGAGGGCCCTCCGTGCTAAACGCTTATATAAGCTTCTGTTTTACAGATGTAGTGAAACATCAGTAATATTAACTCCAATGAGCTCCGGCTGCATGCTAATGCCAATATTTCTCATTAAGTATATAGTCTTCTGGCGCTGGATGGTCGACCCTGGCGCTGCAGCTCATTAAACATAGTCATATATTTTCTCCCTTTACGGAATATGGGAGCTGCCACCATATATTTTAAACTGCTGAGTCAGGGATTCTGCTTGAAATTACAAATTTGCTTTGGGAGCTGCAGTGACAAAATAAAAGTATGAGATTATCTACATTTGCATGTGTAGACGTATAAGTGCCATGGAACCTGCGTCCATATGGAAATTACAGAATCGCATCCAAGCCCAGAGAAGGAACGGTGACATGTGGCGCATCATAGTGGTGCTTAAGGCTCAGTTTTTCAGACAATAACAGGGCTGCGGACTGTCAGGCGTCTCCCCGGACGCCCGCTGAAATACGACTCCGCTCCTCCGCGGTTGCGCTCAGGCTGAAATGCCATTTGCCTGCGGTCGCGAGCGATGGAAGATCTCGCTTCACATAATTCAGGTGGAAGAAACCAGGAGAATGATCGATAACAATTTCTGCCACATCATCTTTTTATTTTTTATTTTTTTTAAGGATTTCATTTCTGACTTGTTAATCCCTGTTGTTCTGATTGTGTCCAAATGGGGGCAGGAGAGAGCATCAATGAGTCCCCTGTCTCCATCTGACCCACAATCCCCACAGGGTGGGCCGAGATCACTTGTGAATTGGAATGACGCATGCACATGGAAACTGGTGCATTTTCAGAAATCATCACAACGTAACGGGTGGCCTTGAATGTACACATACACACACACACACACACACACACACACACACACACACACACACACACACACACACACACTCTGTTCTTACCCCTGTACATATTTCAAGCATGAGGTCAAAGCGAGCCCAACAATGGATTTTTCATTAGCTCTGGAGGTGGTGATGTCAAATTTGCTCTGTTCCTGGCTCAGAGCCGCATCAGATTAAAAAAAAGGTACAAACCAATGCTCTATATTTTCTTTTCTCCTCCATATCCCCAGAGACGGCTCCGACTAATTGTGTTTACCCTTCATAACTCACATGATAGAAAAATGTCAGCAGCGGAGAGCAGGAACAATCAAGTGTAGTTTTTCATCATTTACACAGACAAGAGGGAATGTGGGTACAGGAGGGGGGGTGGGGGGCGGGGTGTCCCCATGGGGGCAGGATAAGGAGACTCTGGGAGGTCTGTGATTTAAGGCAGAGCAACTTCTCACAGTGTATTTACACAGCTACCCATGAGCCAGGCAGCAGTCCCATTGCCAGCTCTCCGGCACTGACCACAGAAACCAAACAACACACTGAGGTCAGCTCACGGCACTGGGGCCATAAATCAGCACCAACATGCACAACACACACAAAGACACAACACATGCACATCTTCAATAGTATGGCTGTTTATGTGCAAACAAGCGACGCTAACACTCCACTGTGTAATTACCTTCACCAGACTCTTTTCACCCGCATGCACTTTCCTCCCCAGATGGCTGCGAAGCAGCTGCCAAGAGCAACAGGCCCCGTCTGCCACCCTACTTATCCACCATGTAGCACCTTAACCTTGTGCGTTGCCCAACTCTGGATCTTCCCCTCCTCTCTCTCCCCTCAATCTGCGTAAGATTTTAATCCCATGCCTTTAATCCCCTACGCCAGAAACCCCCCACATCTGGCTCGCAGGTCGTCTCTGGATGCAGCTGGGCCTCGTTGGCGTTAACACATGGAGTCTGAATGCCTCTAAAATGAATATCAAATGTGTTGCTCTGCCCCCATAATGTGATCTTATCAGTGTGAGAACTGCAGGGAAACTGCAATGACACTTAGTGGAGCCCTGCCAAGGCCTTACAGTTATATCCTTATATTCAATCAGACTGAAGTGTCTTGGGTTCCAGGCCAGACAGGAAGTTCCCAACAAGCTGTTTCTATATCATCTCGCTAACATAGAGACAACTCAACCACTGAGCTAAATCATAAGAGTGCACATGTAAAGATGGGCAGAGGATTCACTGCACTTTCAAAAGTTGGTCGTCATAGCAACAGTACCTGGGGGTCACACTGGAACAGGTTAACAGTCTCCCTCTAACTGTCCACTGCTTCAGCTCCTGTTTTTATTCTCTGCCTGAAACGCTTAGCAGAGCTCCTCCCCCTCCCTCACAGAAAAAGCCCTCTGACTGGCCAGCTAGGAAGTATCCTGCCCACCACCACAGTGACATAAGCTCAAACAGGAAATCAAGCATATGTATATCAAATGAAAAAGTGTCTTGTGTGAAAAAGAGACCCCCCCCCCCCGGAAAATTTGAATTTCTACGCAACAGGGAAACCTCATATAATAGCCCACAGATGCACATTTTGACATTTACAATCAAATATGCATGTGATGTAAGCTGTTGAGAACAGCTGACAAAGAGCATTATTGGAAAATCTCCCGCCAATATGGAAAGAAGTGTCTTGTTTCCCCGCTGTGATTGGCCTGGTCATAAATCAGCAGCTTGTCCTGAGGTCATCACATCTTCACCTGAGATGACTGAACAACAGGATGTGTAAAAGTCATCATGCAGCCACAAAGCTCTTGACTGTCATCAAGCTCACGTGCTGTGAATTTTTACAACTTTTTCCTGGCAGGCACTGCAACATCATGGGGGCCCCATTAACCCCCCACCACACCCCAACTCTTACTGTCTTTAATACTACCATGTCCCCCTGCAGGCCTAGGACGGGATCATCAGAGTCTAACCTCTGGATGATGATGTCACATGGCATGTGCACCAGTTCCAAGTCTGACATCAGCGGGCTGTAGATCGCCTCATTCTTTCCAGACTATGACCCAAAAGTTTTGGCTACACAATGTGAACCTACTGCTCCAACGATCACACAACGCCCCCCAACTTGACAAACACACTTCCTCCCCTGAACATCTTGTTTTCTCAGAATCTCTCAGAAGTCCGGCATGTAGCTGTGATAGCTCACAATTGCAATATTCTTGACGACTTGAGCGCTTGCGTTGGTTCCGCGTCTCTCCACTCGAGGTGGTTCCCCACCTGCGAGTGAGGCCTTGTCCGTCCCAGGTTTGTGTTCCCTCAAATGGGTATGGGCACTAAATCATCCCTGGGTTGTTCTTAGCACGGTCGCAGGACAACAGCGCCGCTTTGTTTCTGCAGATGGACTTAACATACATAAAGGTCATTAGCTGAGCATTCCAGCCCCTAATATGGCTGATTGTAAGTGCATAAGCCATCATGAAGGAGTTATTGTCATCCTCCTTCAACAGATAAGTAGCTGTAATCCCCCCCCAACATAATCACTGCTCTGATTATGTTGATAATCTTCGCTGGCACGAGCCACCCTGCTCTCTTTGCAAACCACTAGGGAAAAAAACAAAAAAACATAAGGCTAGTTACAGGGCAGATGCTCCCTATGCAACCACAGAAACCATGTCAGGAAACCAAACCACAAACCACCCTCAGTGCACAGTAAGTATATACGTTTCTGCTGACGGCTGTGAGGAAAGAAGGGACCCAGGCTGCTGCAGGATTTAAACTGATTCTCCCCATCGCATAGGCTTGAACTTATAGGTGAGTGTGTAAGTGGAGAGTGGAAATCAAAGAAAGTGAATTCAAAGCTACTATGCAGATGTTTAAGAGTGTATAATCACCTGAATGCACCAGGGGTGGGTCCTCCCCATGGAGTTCTACCTTTTAAGTTTTAATAAAAACTGAAGGCTGTCATGTGTTTTCCTGCATGTGCAACCTCATTATTAGATATTGATCAATCCTATGCACTGCACCTTTAAGAGACATTTACATGTATGTAACCACTTTTCCAATGGGACTCCCATCCAGTGTGTTTTTCAAGTGTTCACGCTCACCACCTCCTGGTGGTAACTGACTCGAGCTGGATCCTGTGTTGACTTTAGCCAAACTACAGAGGGGAGTGAGGGGAAGAGAGAGAGAGAGAGAGAGAGAGAGAGAGAGAGAGAGAGAGAGGGGAGTGCAGGCTGAGCATAATTTGGAAAGTATGTGGCATATTTTCCATTTTGTGCAGCGCACTGGAGCCTGTCCTGTCTCCCAACTGGAAGACGCACAGCAGGAGGGGTTTTAAACATCCCGTCTGTTCCCACAGTTACCGTCCGACTGTTACCGCAGCTCCGATATAGGGTTCCTGTGTCCCCCCTCCTCCTTCAGATCTCTGGCCCACAATAAAATTTAAATTTAATAAAATTTAAAAAAAGGTGTGGTGGATGAAAGGGGTCGCATCTATCTAAGTGTAGAGAGGAAATAACAGCCATGACACACACACACAAACATCTGGAATTATGCCTGACACCTCACTTCCATTTATATCTGTGTTCGCATGCAAGTCAGTCGGAGGGGCTGTCATTTCTATGACAACCTCTGTGATCTCCGATGAGTTTTTCCCACTTAACTTAAGAAGCACTAAAGGGAGGATGTATGCAGAGACACTGTTGTATAATTTATATATATATTTTATGAATATATATACAGTAAAGAAACTTGGATTCAGTTACGATCTAATGATCAATAGCATTGAATGAGAAATGAGTGGAAGGTTTCGGTTTCCTCATCCCGCATCCATTTCCCCTATAGCTTAGCAGAACGACTTTAGAGATTGTCGGGGGGAGGTGATGTCATCTTTCTTTTGCTTTTTGTCTGTTGTCGTTGAGCAGCAGTGGGGTCAAAGGTCAGCTGGCTCAGCATCAGTCACATCAGTCAGCCTCTGTTACTAATTATTATTGAGGGCCTCAGCCTCACCAACTAATCCCCTTTTAAACAAGCACAACTCTGACGGGACAAAGACAACACTATTCCTTGTGCCTCTCTGCGGGCATTTCTGCATGTGTGCGTGTGTGTGTGTCCAATGTTAAAGCGCTGCACATGTACACACAAAAGCTCATTATAGGCACTTTCCAAACAAACTCTGATTCTTGACACAACGTGAAAGCAAAATGTCTTTTATATTATGATGCACGTCAAGACCTGCCTTTGTTTAAACAAAAATCCTGCATATTCTGATGAGGTATCCAGACAACAACAACAACAAAAATACGTTTGACTAATAGGTTCTAGCTGCTCAGTAGCCACATCAAGTCAAAACCTCTAAATCGACAACAACAACAGATGCAGAGTTGAACAGCAAACAAATGCAGCACAGATGCAAAATTCCTTTTTGTGGAAAATGTGGAATATCTGGCACTTTAAATTAAATCTGATTTGCAATTTTCTGTGTGTGTGTGTTTGTGAGTATGTGTGTATGTGTGTATGTGTGGGTGGGTGGCAGAAGTTTTGTTGGAATCAGATGTCCCAGAGAGGATGTGGGACCTACCACAATACCCTCCATGATGGTCAGATGGTGCGCGCTTATAGTCTAAATGAAGAATCACATTCACTTTTATCTCATGTAAATAGCCAGTAACTGGAAAAAACAAAAATTAGTCAATCATCTATCGAATTGAATCAAATGACAATGAATAGCAGAAGGATATAGGTCACATCCCACAATTATATTGTTATAGTGAATAGCTTTGGATGTGTTTTGGTGCACATTAGAAGGTTTTGATCGCAACTTGTATCAACTTTGATAATTTCCACATCCCACCAATAGGGGGAGCTCAGGGAGAATCTGGCCACACTTCAATAGAATAATAATACAGACAGATTAAAGAGCCTACCTCGAAGACTTCTTCATCAAGTATTCTGGTTCCAAACACTATAATTCCTTTGGTGTCGATGATGGGGTCAGGGCTCCGGAGCAGCCGCTGGGTGGTCTTCTTTTTACAGTCCAGAATGAGGGTGATGGTCTCCTGGTGCACACTGATGGCCACTCGATGCCACCTTGGAGGAACAGAGGGGTTAATTCACATGCTTATCCGGTTACATTGCAGTGCTAAGGGCCTCTATTGTATGATTGATTTTAAACACAACCCATTCTCTTTGATAGAGTAAGAGATCAAACACACAGTATCTAACGTGGGGGCTCCACCTGGATCAGGTGCAGCATGTCCACCTGGAGTCATAATTACAAAGGGGGAAGAGGCTTGGATGAAGACCAGTGGTGGGACCTACTTTCCATCAGCAAGGTTGACTCCTCTGAAGAGGGGGTAGTCCTCGGGGCTGGGTTTCCCCATGTGGTCCTCGTACAAGAAGACGGGCGAGCGTCCCACCTCCAGGCCCAGCTGCTGGATGCCCTGCTCGTTGTACACGGACAACAGGAAGGACTGGCTGCCCTTCTTGGGCTTCACCGTGGCCAAGATGGAGAAGTCCTCGGGGAAGACATCGCCTGGAGTTGAAGAGAAGTATTAGAGATTGCTAGAACTATTCATAATACTAAAAGTGATGAAATGTCGTAATCATGTGATTGTTTTCGGACACAGTCATCTCAACTGTCGAGGGGGATCATAAAAGTTATTATTGTTACTTCTTGATAGAAAAGGCAGCTTCAGAAACAAAAATTAGTTAGGACAGGATTAATCCGAAGTGGACAAAGGCCGAAGAATGAGAAAGGCAAAGTGGGAGAGTTTCCAGGACTAGATGCCTAATGACAAAAGCACACCATCCACAGAGACTCTCCTTGAAGCCCCTCCCTCTTCTGATGGATACCACAGACGATGAGAAAGGGAAATAAGACAGAAGAAAGAATTAAAGTGGAAATGGAAATAACTATAAAAGCACATGAAAGACCCTCCATTTGCTTCATGGAGCCTCAATCCTCCATTTTGGTTTGGAGTGAGTGGCACATCTGCCCGGCAGACACTCCTCCTCGTGGGGCGTTCAAGGATCCCAGAAGGAGGATGGGACTTTCCGATCCTATTGTTCTGCATTCTAATCTTTCGGAAAAAAATGTATTAAAGAGAGTGCAGCTCTCTGGATTATGTTAAATGTAAGCAGAAGAGCGGAGTGGAGGAGCAGAGCAGATTTCCAGATGACCGGAAAACAGAGGCAGAGTTTGTGGCCGCGGCGGTTTCGCAGCACCTTGTGGCGGCCATTAAAACCCCCTCTCTCTGCTCTGCTCTGCTGCAGGGGTGGAAAATGCAAAATGGGAGCAGCTAGGTGGCCAATCCAAACCATTCTTAGGAATGCGGTGTGGAAGAGATAGTGGAAAAGAATGAAAAAGCTGCCATTATGGGTGATTCTTTCCCTTTTCACCATCTTTAACTGGGTCAGCATCTGGCCCGTCTGTTTCACCTTCTTGTCCCGACTTCCATCATCCCTTCATTAATGCCAGGGAGCGGATCCCATCATGAGGAGAGCACATGCCTTGGCAGCGCAGCTCCCTCAGGAATCCAGCTTGGCATCATATGAAAAACATTGCATTTAATTGACAGATGCTTTCGAGAGAGAGGAGAGGAGGAGGATGATGATGAGTCTGGGAGATGAAAATGGTGACGTGACGAGCAGAAAATGACACCATAAGTGTGAAGGTGTAGAAATAGAAAGGTTGGAAGGAGGTCAGTTAATGGAAACCATTTGTCACATGGGGCAAGCGCCGGCTTGGGACAGGCTCCTGGTGAGCAGGTCAAAGGTCAACAGAGGGGCAGAGGGAGTAAACAGAGAAGGGATGGAATGAAGAAGAGAGAATCTCCATCTGAGAGTTTGACAGATGAAAGAAAAATGGCAATATGATAAAAGAGAGAGAGAGAGAAGAGTAAATGGGGACACTTCATTCTCTCCTCAGGACCTTCATACAAAGGGGAAAGGTGGGGGTGGTGGTGGTGGTGGACGGTGGGGGATGGTGGTAGGGAGGGGACGGTCATTCAGAAAAGCTCGGGTTTCTCTGGAATGTGTCTCTCACACAGCTACTTAGGCCACCAGATGAGAGATAACTCTTTCCTCATTTGATGTGTGTGTGTGTGTGTGGGGGGGGCGGGGGTGGAGAGGCTGGTCGTTTACACTGGCATCAGACTGAAAAGGGTCTGAGGACGTCAGACACTTCAAAACAAGTCAAAGCATCTCAAGCAGCAGTCACTGCAGCACAATCCATCATTTCTCCCCTTTAAATTAAACAGCCGAGTAACAATACTTTTATTTTATCTCAATAAAATATTTATTTAATACTCAAATGCCAATTTACTCCATTTATTCTCCAAAGCACTTAGAGACTAAGGGAAGGGGGGTTATAGGCAGTGTCTTCTGTCAGTGTGCAGGCAAGCAGGTAAATGGGGTTTGCATCCTGGTAATCGGTCAGTCAGTCATCACTGTGTCCAGGCCCCGCCCCCCACCTCTTCTACCTCTTCATAATGAGGCAAGCAACATTCCTATGGGATCGCTAGTGATGTTGACAAAGGGCAGGAGAGGAAGGAGGATGGATGTGAGTTGCATGCAAGGGTGTAATGGAGACCTAAAGTATGATGGGATATGATATGACGGTCAGGGATTAGACAGGATATGATGTGTAGGTTTATAGTATGATATTATGGGATGTGATATGATGAAATGGGATAGGCCTTAGTGAGTTATCAAGGGATATGATACTTTGGAATATAATGGAATTTGATGTGATGGGATCTGATTACTTCATTATTACAGTATATAGGATGTGATAGTATTAAAAGAGAATGACATCATATATGCAAATGTGCTGGGTTCCACCAATGCCATTATACGTGGCTAGATCCACTATACATGCATTTACATGAGTGGTCAAAACCACTTTTTAAACTTTTTACCACAGACATATATAATTATAAATGAATAGGAGTGTTTTACATTTAACCAAATTACTGTAAAAATGACAGTGATATTTCCTACCATAATAAACTACCTCATTATTTGTAACCTTCCTAAGTCACCATGATGATAATACACGGTGTCATTCCTGAGACATGTCTCCAATTGCTTCTTTAGCTCTTGATCCCAACTTGGCCACTTGAATTCCACCACACTCGGTCTGCAGCTGAAAAGCCCCTAATCAAACGGGGGCTGGGGCCCATCAAGCCACAGTGGCGGCGGCGGCGCTGATTACAGGCGCACATGGCCAAGTGATGCCAATAACCCCAATCAGAGATGAAGCCGCCACATCATTCTTTCCTCGCTGTTCCAGCTAATGCAGGCTGTTGTCGGCAGACACAGGAAATGGGGCTTTGTCAAGACTGATAGGATTATAATACACTAAGAATCTTTAATGTAATTTGTTTTTTGTCTTATCACAGCATTTTAAAAGGTGCAGTATGTAGGATTTAGTGGGATATCATTGGTTAAGATGCATATAGCTGCTGAATATCCCTTTAACTCTCATGTTTGTGCAACATGGCAGCCTCCATAGATAGAAACCTGCTCGGGTGTGATTCTGAAAGGTTCAATCTCCAGTAATAAACCTTAATTTTGCATTTATGTCCATACCAAAGTAAGTAAATTCACCTAAATTGTGCACACTTAACCTTTAGTACATGGGTGTCAAACTCATTTTAGTTCAGAGGCCACATACAACCCAATTTGGACCAGTAAGATCACTGCATGATTACTAATACACCACACCAGCTGCTTGACACTGTTGTGTGCAACCCCTAGTGGACAAATTTAAAATAGCATTTGCTTATATTGGAAAATTGCCATTAATGTTTTCTTATCTCATTGGCCAGATTAGACCCTCTGAGGGTCATATGTTTGACACAATGAAATTCAAGGAAATTTAATATAAATGTATGATGTGATCTGCAGTGTTTTCATATATTTCTGTTTTTAGACTCTAAAGTAACAGTTTGTGTATTTGTGCATATAAATACTGTTTCTCATTGACTAATCAGACAGTAATTAGAAGAGGATGGCGTATTAAGCCATGGGAAGTCTGCCGGCTAACATCTCCTTTTCCCTCTTTCCTTACTTCTCATTCACATATTGAAGGTAAGAAAGAACTCCTCTGTTCTCCAGCCACTCTGTACTTTCACATGAATCATCCCTTCCACATGTTTGCCTAATGATTGCATGTCTGTACTCGCTGCTTTTCCAACACATCATCATCATCACACACTGTCTGTGGTTACGGGGTCACGGGCCAGTGTTCTCAATCAGGGGGTAATGCCGTTTAAAAAAAAAAATTATTATCGCCGTTGGCATCGTGACAGTCTCCACGCCTGCCTTTTGTTTTCCTCTGACTTTATTTGCGCCCTGAGGAGACGAGCTACTGCAGCACTGATAATTGAGGGGAAAGTGTATGAACCTCCCAGGCTTTGGGCCAAAGTCGGAATTCAGTAGCAAACTTAATTTAAGGAGGAGGGGCTGGATGAAATGATCTCACACGTTTTGTTGCCACCGTCTGGAATATATTAGCTGTACATATTCTTGAGGTGAGAGAGAGAGGGAGGGGGGGCACATCAACACACTGGCTTCTTGAGGTCTAAGAGCCGCAGGGCAGCTTCTATGTGGTGCTGCCTGTTATGAACTCCTCCAGAGTGGGTTTGTTTTATGAGAACTGTTATTTTCGGATGATCCCGAGTTGTGCATGTGCGTAATTATAGAATATGTATCTATACAGAGAGCCGGGACAACACATGGCTTCAAAGCAAGGCAGCATTTGTTTAGCGGCTCGGCTGTGGCTCGACTTTAAGCCCCAAAGAAGAGACGTGATACGGATCAAAGGTTCGCTAAGGCCAATGCGATGTCTGAATGGGGCTGTCATCCAATCTAAGTCCCCCCCCCCCCACACACACACACATACACTTTTTACATTTGAGCAATTGGTTCATCCAGATTGCTGAAATAAGGTTTTGAATTTTGGGACTAGAACTTATGTCTCACCAGATGGTTTAGATGAGATACAAGGAGAGAGAGAGACAGAGAAGAACTGTGAGGCAGCAGCGGAGAAGAAATGACAGAGGGGAAAATTACGGCGCTTGAGGGAAAATAAGGAGGAGTGGGAGGGAGAGAGGGAGGGAAGGAGCGAGGGAGGAAGGAAAGCAAAGAGAGGGGATGAGAAGGAGGAAAGTACAGCTGCAGAGCGCTGAGGAGCAGCAGCCTGAAGCCACGTCAGCACAATAGAACAAGGGCGAAAGTGGAACCCCAGACTTCCCGCCCCCCTCTACCACCACCACTCCTCTTTTCACTGCTTTTTCCACTGTCTGGCTCCGCCCCCTGAATCAAATATTACAGGGGGCTGGACTTTGTATCCTACTGGTGTGTGAGGAGATTGTGAATCTTTATTGCTTGAACACCTGAATGTGCTTGTGCCTTTGTACATTTACTTAAATCCAAATAAAGTAAAGTTCATATAATGAAGTTAAAGGAACCAGAGAATCTTTTACCAGGGGCAAAGAAAGGAAGGAATATAGTAGAGAGGTGTACAGGGTTGTAAAGTCAACCATATGGCAAAGGTGTGTAGCAGAGACAACTTGTAAGATAAGCTAAAGATGTTGGAAACTTGAAATCCCACTTGGAGTGAAATGGCTTTGATGTTCCTTTGATCTTCAAAGCAGAAAGGATAACAGAGCTGAGAGACAGAAACGTACCTGGATACAGTTGTTTGGTCGGGGCGCTGAGCTGTGCATCTTTCGATACTCTGTAGGCTACGTCAGGTCCTTGTGTTGACCTCCGGTGTGAGCACAAACCCGTTGTTTTCGTAACACCCTCAGGTAAACTGTGAAAGTCTAAAATCTTCAAGAGGTCTGCTGGTTCCGCTGCAAGAGACACAGAAGAGGAAACAAGTTAGTCTGGACAAGATGGACTGAAATAGCAAGAGACATCACAAGAAACTAAAGAGATATGTAAGTTGCATACTGAATACATGCATTCTGCCGAGTCAGAGGCTCTAGACTTTGTTGTTATCAATTTCAGCGCTAAACAGAGTCGTGCCCATTAATAGATCACCATGATCACGGGTTCCCTCCATTCTCCTGCGACGCTAAGTCAACCGCTTGCCTCCGTTTTGACCACAGCCGTGCAATTAGCACACTTTCGGGCCGTCGGTCCCACCTGTCACCAGGCTGCCGCAGGAGCACACTGCCTCAGAACAATGTGACACAGGGTTTGACCCTGCACCGCAAACCCTCACACGCCAAAACCACCCAGGACAAACAGCTGTTTCTGCAGCCAGATACACACACACACACACACATACACACACAACAAGCTGCACAATGACACAGCATTAGCATCCAGAAAAGGGACACCAACCGGGGCCACGTCTTTAGGGACATGAGGGAAAATGGGTTGTTAGGATGTTTTCAGAGGAATGCAAACACCATGGAGAAGCAAACAGAGGGCGACAAAGAGATTTTATGGCACAAGAATTTAGGAAATAAAAACCAAGACAAAAGCAAGGACACTGCAATGCATTTTTTGGGAATGTGGGGGGTACCAATGGCGTCCAATCAGCACATAGTATAAAGGCCTACATACACACCACACCCACACACAGGTACAGCTGTGTCAGGCTACAAAGACCACACATAAAGTTGAGAGAGAAAAATCTTTCAATGACTCCATCCATCTGGGAGTGAAAAGGCGACTGGGCTGGAGTGTTTTTACATTCTGCCCTACCCCCGCCAAACCCCCCCCCCACCCCCAGCTGGATGTCATTACACATAACTCACGTGCAGGTGGGGTCTACTACAAAGAAATCTACATTCTTAAAAACAGAGGTCTTGTTTTGAGAGGCGGCACATGCTCATAGAGCAGCACTCAGTATGGGTTAACTTATCACTGGGATGAGTTTCAGCTACCGGGGGCTATGGTTATGGGGGCTATGGTTGGAGTAATTAAGTGCTTTTAATTTGAAAATGACCACTTTACACCACAGACGTCTGCTTCCTGCCATTACTCATGTGAGTGCATGGCCAAGCAGTACGTATGATTTCAGCTGGAGCAGATTGCACACATTGTTTTGCTCCAAAATCTAAAATGCTGACATGCAGTGTCGAAGGAAAAGCACCGGTGGATCTACTTCTGATTTGATCAACACTCAAATCTAAGGGATCGTCCCAAACTACAAAGTAAATCCTTCATGCAACTTGCAAGTCCTACCAATGCCAAAAAGGTCAGGGATATGAACCACAATTGTTTTACCATTCATGCAGATTCAGTCAGGTAAATGGGCTGCATGGTGATTTTCTATCTCCTTATTTTCCTCTCTGTGCAGGAAGTCTACACCAACACCAACACACACACACACACACACACACACACACACATACACACACACACACGGCACCCTGCAAAATTTAACATCGCTTCAGGGGACATATTAATCCAAGCAGCACACCCAGCTGTTCAAAAAAGAAAAGAGCCACGTATTCCATCATTGAAACATGTCAAACAGATTACTGCATTCATACTCCTGGATGTGCATGCCACAGGATGACAGAACCTTTAAGCAAGTGAAGGGCCAACACAAAGAGAAAGCTTTGTCTGTCATCGGCTCGTAATGACAAGACGGGCAGTAACTCAAGCACGGGCCAGCAAATGCCCATCATTCATCACCACGACAGAGGTGCACTTAATGAGCTCGGCACTGAGGTACATGTTGTTGCACTGCACAGATGAAATAGACAACAAAAGAATATTATATAATGTATATAGTAATTGTATACCCAATAGGAGGGATGTTTACTCTGAGATAGCTGTCTGTGTTCCCCGTGCTTATCTGAGTAGGAAGCTGCATGCGATGCCAGTGCACTGGCAAATTAAATCACGTGCATGCCAATGTAAACAGGAAGCAGATTGTCGACTCTGCAGCTGACGATGAGCACCAGTCATGACTAAGCAACCATTAGCAACGCTATGCATTTACACGTAGGACGCCAATGTGCATAATTTCTGTACCAGACTTTAATGCACGTCTTTGAGGAGTTATTAAAGGTGCATTCCAACAGTTAAGCACAGAACAGGCTGAGGATATATCCCATCCACTCATGAAAGTGACAACCTGACAACATACATGCATTGATGGACCATTGCTCAAAGCTATAGGAGAAGGAGACAGTGCCAGGACAGCTCTGTTGACAATTTGCAGAGCACTGAAGCGAATAGAAGTAGGCCATAGAACAGTACTGCAATTATATGGTATCATGCAGCCCAATAAGATTACAGATTTGTAATTTCCAGATTACAATCTGGCAACAATAGGTTCCTGTCATTGTCAGATTGTCAATAATGGGATGTGCAGTGTAGTTACACATACCTTAATTGATCTCCCTCTAATCAAGATCCATGTTCCGTATTGTTAACTCTTAACGCTTTACAAATGGCAGATCGTCAGAGCAAATTATACACAATGAGAAAATGGATCGCCGTCTTCATTTGGAGAGTCTGTTGCTTAGCAAGTGAGGCATTCAAGGTCCCGAATGCCTCCAATAAACATCTGAAAAGTTGAATAAATGTTTATGATTCACACTCGGCAGCTTGGAGACACAGTCGTGGAAGTACAGGGACCTGATATTGTGCATTGAAGTGAATATCCAACATTAATTAGATGTAGTGATTGTGAAATGAAGGGCTTGAGACAGACAGGGTGAATGTCGGCTTGATTACAGCATCTGAGGATTTTTCAGCTCTGAAAATGTTTAATTCATTTGTGAACGAGGGAACAAAAAGAAACTGCTTGCTGAGGCTGATTTAACAGCCTGCAATGAACTTTTCTGAGGTTTAGTGTCGGCAGTTTGGCGCCTGAATGCCTCACTAGCTGTTAGTGGGTGGCTCGGAGAAGTGGTGGGATTATTAATCAAATATTAGAACCTGTGGCACCTTGCATTTGAATTGCACAGTACAGAATAGTTCTATATATGCTGCACTAAAAGTCTGACTCGCTTGGAAGTCTTTCCATTCAGGAAACCAAGGCAACAAATGATCCGTCAGCCCTGTGGCTGTAGTGCCATCGTCCACATGTGGGAGATGGATCAATCAATCACTGACAGCTCCGCATAGATCCATACAAGGACTGGAACTGGTCTGAGTGATGGGGCTTGAAGTGGTCAGATACAACCCCAGCTACTGAGTCTGTAATTCTGCGAATGTCACCAAGTATCATTTTCCATTGCACCCTTAACTCCTTCACTCCAGAGCCTTGTATGGACATACAACTGCGCTGCCGCTAGACACTCCGGTGATTACACATACAAATTCTTCTTGTACTTCACAATCATTCCATTTTCCCAGCAATCATTTCATTGTCTTCACACCAGAGCATCTAAACAACCAGTGACCACCATTTATGAGAGTTTTCCAACAGGCCGCGGCCATTTTATTAGTTTACCGACGAGAACAACTCCCAAACTGAGATTAATGATCCAGAGAGGAGCTTCCTCCGGGCTGGGATGCTCTCGCAGTTCATCATAACAAAACGCACGTCAAGATAAAAACATCATAACAACAGCATCAACACGAGGGGAAAGGAGGAAAAAGAGGAAAAAAAACAAGGGAAAGTCTCTCATGACCCCTGCTGAGGCAAGTTGCTTTTGCTAATCCGCACTGACACGAGCTAATCCCATGAAGATCAGCGGCTTCTCTGTGAAAGGAAGCAATTGACATGAGGATGCCCCCCGTCCCACACCTGTTAACCGCTTTTCCCCTCCATCGAACGCTCTTTTCCATTTATTAAACTCTTCCCCTTCATGCGGTTCTGCAAATCGAGGGCCTTAAAGCAAGAGTGGAGAGGAAGACAAGAGGAAGGTGAGAGGAAAAGCATGATACACTAAATCCCCATGCAAACCCAGTGACTACACAATCAACCCCAGAGCCTGTTGGCGATGGTCCCACCACGAATGACAGCCTCTGGGGGCCATGGACCATATTTTGGGTCTTCCGGTGGAGACAGCAGATATCCGGGCTGAGACTTGATGCACCATTTAGTCACACAAGCTGAACATTCCTCATAAAAAATTCAAATTCTGAGACTTTTTGCATGTGTTTCAGCTTATCAGACCAAGCCATGATTCCTTTGATGAAAGGAAGTCAGACAATTCAGACATGGACCAATGGAAAATTAGGAGTTCCCTCGGTCCCTCCTCGCCCGATTCTCACACACCTTCATTCATAGATCTCAGTCACCGCCGCTCGACCTTGCAGCGGAAGCCGTCCTGACCACATCCCAAGCCACAGGTGCGGGTCTATGTCCCACCTTGTTAGGCTGAGATGTTTACCCACTTAATGTGGCAGTTCCCCGGAGAGGCCACACCAACACCTCTGGCCAACATGATGCTAAAAATATCCCTCACCCCGTGCGACCACAGCTCCTCACATCCTCCTGGCAGGTTCTCCGCACATAAACAGATGCTGTTTACATGACACGGGTCTTGTGTACACTCATGCGGCACCGGGCAACCACGCCTCTTCTGCTGCACAAACCGCTTTCATGCAACGGAACATGATACTAAATGTAATGTTGTAAATACAGAGCATTCTTTGACCTCATGTGCCCAGCAAAAGCTATTTTTAAGTATGAATAAAACAACATTCCTGAATTTAATCTTATGTAATCCCTATATTAATACACAGGGCACTATTTTGACCGAAGTCTTGTTTTCCTTGATACTTTAAAAACAGGGAGGAACGACATGATTGACAGATCTGCTTGTGATTGGTCAAGCACTTGCATCTGTGCAAACTGGCCAAGATTAAACGGGATGGCAGGATTCCAGACTCTCTCTTTCAAAAGATAAACCCTCAGATGTGTCATGTCTTAACTGTGTTGGGATTTGACTGAAGTGGTGTGTACGCAGTGGAAATTAGCAGTACCTTTTGAAGTGACATTCTAAAATAGGGGGCTTTAACTTTGATTAAAGCCCTTTATGAGTTTGTTTGTCAGACACGGGTCTGGATGAGGTTACAGCACAGTAAAGGATAATGAATTCATAAAAATGTGTAGTAAAAGTGTGAATTACTTTTCTTTTTTTAAAGGGTGATGACACATGCTATATTACCCTTGACAACTTTGTGAGTACCTCCCCCTCCCCTATACCTCCATGCACTACCTTTTTGCTCCCTGTCTCCCGACAGTAGCTCTGGTGCCAGCTTTCTAATCCCACTTTGGGCCCAGCGCCAACACTGTGGTGGATCCCTTTCCCCGAACCCATCCATCTACCCTTGATTTGGTGCACATACACACACTCTCTGTCTCCAACACCCACTCCAGACACCATTTCATTTGACAGGAGGAGGGGTGCCGGGACCAGAGAATTAGGACTTGGGGGGGCGGGGATTAACATTCTTCCCCTCCTTCACTGCCTCCTATCCTCCTCCTCCTCCTCCTCTGGCCCTTCCCGAAGTGAGGCCTGACTCTCCAGGCACATGCTTGACCTGGTGCTGAGGACAACGAGTAATTAGCAGCCATAAAGAGGACCCTGCCTCTCTGGTGGGAGCCCAGCTGAAAACAAGAATGAAAGACTTCCACCTCCTAGAGCGCATCACCGTCAGGGAGGGTGTGAGAGTGTTCGACTCTCCACCTGATTCTGTTATAAAAGTTGAAGTGAAGGCAACTGAGAGGTTATAATTAAAGGCAGAGTTTGAGAAAAGGAAGGGTTGCATTGTTCCTCTTTAAAGCACTCAGTGGTTTGGCAGCTACAGACACTCTGACTGGGGCCTCATGCTGGGTAATGGTTACTGTTGGAAAACATTATATTAGAGCCATTGTGTAACTAATAAGTCCCAATAGGCGTCACACCTACACCTCATTTGAACCTAATCCAATATTCACCAATCTCGACCTAATGCAGCAACCACTTAGAAAAAATTTGTGAAGATTTTCCTTGGTTTATGCAATACCAGGATTCAAACCCAAGACCATCAGACACAAAAAAAACACAATCTGCAATAACAAATCAAATAAATGAATTAAGTAAATATATTAGTTCTAAGGCTGGTCCGATACAAACCAAAGAAACACACTCATCAAAACTGACCTCGGCGCTCATGTGACCAGACCTCTGAATCATACTGCAGCCATTACGCTTGCTAGATTGAACACATTATACACACCAGCCTGGAGATCGGACACATTAGTAAACTAATGCGAGAACCCGAGGCCGGGTCCTGGGTTTGGCGAGATGGCAAGCAATCACACACACCTCAGCACCATGGCTTCATTAGGTCTACTGACTGCGAGGGAGAGAGAGAGGGAGAGGTTAC
>JAFBJT010027670.1:34879-53549 GCA_016785325.1 Chascanopsetta lugubris | reverse complement strand
GGTGGAGGGGGGGTGGGGCGGACGGGGTGGGGGTGGGCGGGGGGGGGGGGGTGGAATCACGCTCCTTCAACCTAGATTATGTACTGTAAATATACTAGATCAGATTTGTATCACTGGAGACGTCTCGGCTCGGTCGCCCCGGCAGTCGCGGGGCTTGAACGCAGACGTGTGAAATGATCCTTAATGAGTCACCAACATGTGAATGACGCCGTTCTTCCGACAGCAAACAATGAGCGGTGAATGGGCTTTAACGTGGCGTCACGTTCAGGTCTAACAGAGAATTATTAAGGAGATACACATTAGCTGCTATGCACACCTAGCAGCAACATTATGCAGAACTGATGCCGGTTGGTTGAGAAAGGAGGCGAATGAATTACCCCCACTTCCTCCCCAGGCCCTCCATTCAGACACGGGGAGAGAAGGAGAGAGGGAAAGAGAGAGAGAGAGAGAGAGAGAGAGAGAGAGAGAGAGAGAGAGAGGGGAGAAAAAGGCACCCCAAGCTAGTCAAGAGACCCGGCAAATTATGAAAATGCTTCTCTGTGTCCTAAATGGAGGCCGAGCTCTTTAATGTGGCACAAAATTAGAACCTGGGGGAGGAAGTGTGGCCCGCTTGATTGGCGAAACCCCTCCTGGCCCACTACCCTCCCATCCTTACCCCCTCCTCCTTTCCTCCATCCTTCTCTCTCTCTCTCTCTCTCTCTCTCTCTCTATCAAAGCATACAGAGATATTATCCCAATGCCTGGTGGCGCTCACTCTCTTGTATTGGGGAGAAACTGGAGGACCCCAGAGAGAGCCCAGGGGCGTCCATAAAGGTGCCTAATTTGTCAGTTTACCCCTCAATTATTTAAATAGATCTAAGAAGGGAGCGGAGAATGGGGCTTTTTCTGCCTCTCTGCGGCAAAGCAGGGAGAGACCTTTCTCCACGGTAGCCATTTTCAATTACTCTCTGCACTGCCGCCTTTGATATACATAAGTGCCATAGTGGAGAGGGGCTGTATCAAATAAACAAATGTGTGTACACGAGATAACAACGCGAACGCGGGGATAATTTTCCGTTCACTGCGAAGTGCTCAAAGTTGTTTCGCATTCACAAATGCACAGATTAGAGCAAACTTTTGCG
This sequence comes from Chascanopsetta lugubris, assembly GCA_016785325.1. Taxonomy (NCBI): domain Eukaryota; kingdom Metazoa; phylum Chordata; class Actinopteri; order Pleuronectiformes; family Bothidae; genus Chascanopsetta; species Chascanopsetta lugubris. Next base: position 52,428 of record JAFBJT010027670.1, on the reverse strand, counting down.
TTTACATACCAAGTACACGGACACACAGTGAAGCATGTTCACACCAATCAATATTTTACATGTCTCACAAATGAGTTCATCCATAATTAAGGGGTTACGGTACAGTGTGTATGATTAAGTGACATCTAGAGGTGAAGTTGCCTGTTACAGCTGGATACCCCTCAACCCTCAAGGTTACTATGGTAACCCTCAGGGACCACAACAACTCAAAGGGTGTTTAGTTTGTCCATCCTGGGCTACTTTAAAGACACAGTGGTGCAACATGGCTGGCTCATTCAACACTTTTAAAGGTGCAGTGTGTACGATTTCTGTAAATATTTGTCACTTTTGTCCGTGGATAAAAATCATACACTGACATTTTACAAATGTATAATCACCTGAATGTATGTGGTACGTTTCACATTACACCATACATATTTAAATCAAGAGCGGGTCCACTCTACAAGGGGTGCCATGTTTTTACAGTAGCCCAGGGTGGACATACTACACAACTTTTGCGCTCAGTTGACAACAGAGGGCGACATGGGTTCTCCTGCATGCTTGAGCATGGAAGGGTTAGGCAAGATAAAACATGCAACTTCACCGATACATGTCACCAAATCCTACACACTGCATCTTTAATGCGAGGTGATGCGGAACTTATTTTTTACTCATTAAGTTCTTTCGCCCACCAACACTTTTGGGGGAAACCACCTCCGCTCCTCTCTTATCCAATCAGCAGCCCTGACTCACAAGAACCAGCTCCCACCAATCTGGCAACCCTCCACCAGTGGGACCACTCCAGCTACATGAGGCCTGGAGCCAGAGATTACTCAGCGCTTGAAGATTGATCCTGGAAATGGAGATGTGGCATTCCCCAACTCTCTGACCTCTAATCCCTCACATATCTGCCTCTTTTGTTTGATTTGATTTCGAAGGGTGAGGTCCTGCAGGCTGAGGAGGACGAGGACACCGGGTCCTGAGGTGACCTTATCTCTCACTGGCATCTGGCGGGAGAAGGTAAAGAGAGAGCCCTCTCAGGGTCTGAACGCTGAGCCCGAGACCCCAATTGAGATGAATGCTACAACAATCACGTTCAATAAGCTCTATATCAGCAGTGAAGCCATCGCTGGGTCCCGTGGCAGCGCTAACAATAGTCTGGCAGCACGAGCATAAAGACGTGTAACAATGGTCTCTTAAAGGTGCAGTGTGTAAGATGTGATGACATCCAGAGGGGAAGTTGCATGTGGTATCCATCACCTAAAACTCTGTTTGGTATGTCCACTCTGGGCAACTGTAAACATGTATCACCCGTAGAGAGGACCCGCTCCTCATGTAAATACATTACATACATATACATACATAAATACATTAATGGGCTTATTTAAGGGTAATGGAGGGGAAAAAAACATTTAATTAGGTCATTATGAAATCATGAAAATGTCTCCAATTGTTTTGTAATTTTTTTTAAATAGCAAAAATGACTGACATCTTACACACTGCACCTTTAAGACACATTTACACACAGCAAAAACATTTTTGATAATAAACGCAAATAGCACAATGAAGGCTGCACCAAACATCTTCTAAGTCGACCAATTACATGTTTCTGTCTAATTCTGCGCAATACACGTTCATAAGGAAATTATTAGAGTCAAACCAACAAAACCATGAAATGAAATGAAAATTGGTGCATTTTATCATCTTTTTATCTAAAATGTACGGTCAACAAGCTGACAACAGTAGCACTTTCACATAAACCTGCAACTTTTCTGTGCTTGAACAATCCAAAAGAGCTAGAAATACGAGAGGAGTTCTGGCGAAAGCGGCACTGGCACCCTCCCGCAAGGATGGGTGGCACCTAACAAACATCCTTGAAACAGGTTTCTCATGCTTAGGAAAGGGATCCGCGAGCAAAGTTTTTCCAGAGTGGAAGATTCTGCAAAATCTGCGGCCAGCTCAGTATATCATGCCTCTCACACCCTCTATTCTCTTCCCAAACACTAACCAACACAGCCCGGCCCCTCCGCCTTCCTCCACTCCAAGCTCCCATCCAGCCAGAGAGAGGAGAGGAGATAGGCCCAGTTGCTAAAGCTGTCTTTTCAGCCCCTGCTCCCGCTCGGTCTATCTGAGATACACAGCAAGCGGAGGTGTCGCTTTTCTGCTGGCATTTCGGACAGTATCTACTTATAGACGGGAGGAAAAGAGAAAAGAAAAACAGAAGGGGTATTATCAGGGAGGGATGAGAGCAGCAAAGGCATTTTGTCTTTTTATTCCCCTCCTAAGCCCTGGGCTTTGCTCCCAATCCGATTGGTCGATACGGCCAGGGATGTAAATGAAATGCAAAGAGGAATAAGGCTGGCTTCCCATCTCCAGTGTGTGCCCCCCTAAGTCCCCCCCCCCTCCCTCCCGCCACCCCCCGCCCCTCTTTTTTCCTCTGTCGCACTGTCTTGCTCTCTCGGCTGTTTATGGTGTTGTGTTCCTGCCCCCCCCCCTCCCCTTCCTCCCCCTCCTCCACTCAGACTTGCTGCTCTCTCCCCGTTTCCATCTCACCCTCCACACTCATGCCTCATCCCCCCCGCCCCCTCCTCGCTCCTCTCTCGCTGCATCCCTCCCCTCTCGCTGGCTGGGCACACGGCAGGGATGTAAATGAAATGCAAAGAGGAATAAGGCTGGCTTCCCATCTCCAGTGTGTGCCCCCCTAAGTCCCCCCCCCCCTCCCTCCCTCCCCCCCCCGCCCCTCTTTTTTCCTCTGTCGCACTGTCTTGCTCTCTCGGCTGTTTATGGTGTTGTGTTCCTGCCCCCCCCCTCCCCTCCCCTTCCTCCCCCTCCTCCACTCAGACTTGCTGCTCTCTCCCTGTTTCCATCTCACCCTCCACACTCATGCCTCATCCCCCCCGCCCCCTCCTCGCTCCTCTCTCGCTGCATCCCTCCCCTCTCGCTGGCTGGGCACACGGCTCTTATCTCCTCAGACGCCCCACATTCCAGCGTTGCCGTGGCTCCCTGCCTGCATCCCTGGTCACGGCGATTCCATGGGTTCCCACAATCCTCCGCAGCTTGCTGATTTAGGGGTGGGCAACTGACTCTCAGAGACAGGGGAGAGCAGAGAAACAGAGGGGTTAGGGAAAGACAGGGCGAGAGGGGATGAGAGAGGCAGAGAGAGAGAGAGAGAGAGGGTGGGAGAGAAGGGTTGACAAAGGGGAGGACGGGGAGAAAGTAAAGTAAAAAAAAACAACAACAACAAGGGCATGAGACACAAGGTAAAAATGGCGGAAGAGTCAACATGAAAACAAACAGCATTCAATGTTATTTTTCCCAACTTTAATTGAACAAGTAATAATATCTGTTCCCCGAGAAGGACAAACGGCTCCACTGGAATGAATCTGCAAAAAGCGGAGTGATACTTTTTCCCCTTTTCCCTTTTGATGAGAAACCAAAGCATCTGTGCTACAGCAGGTTGAGTCTCGTCATCCAGCCAGCTGACAGCCGCTAACCGGGGCTGCTAACACAGAGGCCAGATTACACTCGGAGAGAACCACACATGCACTCGCTGTCCTTTGCTTTCGAGTGGTATCTCAGACAGCAGGCTCCTTGAGCTGCGTTTTATGCAGCTTACAGCGACGCACCGGGTCGACCTCTGCGCGACACATTTCACGCCACCAGGCTTATTAACATCAGCATCGGTATTCATGGAAAGGTTGAGGTCTGTGATCTGGAGTGCACGTCAAAGACGAGTGATGCTGGTCCCTTTGCAGTGATTGCATGATCGCCGTCTTTGCTTGTAAACACGGGGCTAAAAGGCCATTTTCCAGGAAACTGACAGTTGTGGGTGTGTGTGCGAGTGTGTGTGTGTCTGGAGTTTGCATGAGTTTGTTCCTCTGCGTGTGAAAGTCAAAGCACTTTTCAGTGCCGATTTGTTTATCAACTACATTTAAATGGGGTTCTGGCAGGGAAACAGGCTCGGGTGGAGATTTAAGCATGTTCACATACACATGTAGACATGCAAACAGAGATCAACACACATGCAAGTGTGTGCAAACACACACACACACACACACGCACACACACACACACACACACACACACACCTCTAAAAGGGTCCCTGGCATTGTGACATTTCACATTGCATTTAAATCCATGAGGGATTACAGCCCTCTTGGGTTAGGAAGGAAGAGAGAGCAAAAACACACTCATCGAATCCATTAGTTATAAAACATTTGAAGGACCATCTAAGATAAACTGATGGATGGATTGAAGGGGGGGGGGGGGGGGTGTAGCGTTGTGACTGCGCAGTCAGGGCTCGCACTGCAGCACAGCAGTACAAGTCTGTCTGAGATTAAACAACAGCTCTAATCCCCCATTTCTACCCCCAAATTGGGTTTCCCTCAATCTTGGCCTTGCCGTCCTGATGTGAGGAGAAGAGAAGTAGAGCAGCAGCTGAGGAGAAATAATCACCAGAAGAGGAGAGGGAGAAAAAAAAGAGAGAGAGAGAATGAGATGTAAAGATAAACCAATCGAATGGACGGAGCAGGGACAGCTTGATTGAGGTCAGATGAGGCTTCCTGAAGTCCAGCTCTGTCCTATACAGTCATAAACGGACCAGGCCTCAGGCCTTTCACTCTCTCTTCTGTGCTTCGCTCCTTACCCAGCGCAGACTAAACAACTATTTAAGTAGACGCCACTCCTTGTTGGCCAAATCTATTCCTCCGCATCAGTCCGTTTCCTCCTGTAACCAGACTTCCGCCTCACGAGTACATTCGGGGCTCGCAGCGCTCCATCACTCGGCCAGCTCCATGCAGGTCTGCCTGCTCGTCATCACGGGGTTTCCCTCCGGCTCTGCTGGAGCCGCTCCCTCTCTCTGAGCAGGTGAGTAATGGCCGAGCGTATGGCAGGGGCCTGGGGGTCGGTGGGTTCCCTCTCCAAGTAGAGAGTGAAGTGCTGGGCGCTGCAGGTCAGCAGGGCGTCTGGAGAGTAGCCACGGTGGCCCGAGCGGAGCAACCTCTCACAGGCCAGCGCCAAGTTCTTGTCCCAGTTTGGAGGGTAGTGCGACTGGGCCTCCACAATATCCTTATACAGCTGCCCACAGAGCACACACACACACACACACACACACACACACACACACACACACACACACGGAGACATGCATCAGAAACATATGTTGGCGAAAGTGCAGCCATCTTTCCTCATGTGACATTTAAAGGTGCAGTGTGTACGAAATTGGTCATCTTTGTCTATTGTAAAAGTATTATACTCTTATATTGGCTAGGTGTTTTTCAGAAGAGTTGAGTTGTATGGATTTTGTTGGGATCAGCAGCAAGATGGGGAGGCGTGGTCAACGTTTGCCTTTTATTAGTATTTATTAGTATGTCTTAAAGGTGCGGTGTCATTTTTGTCACTTCTAAAAATATTACAAAACAATTACATACTGACATTTTTATGAATTTAAAATCCCCTAAATGTTTCATTTTTTCCCCATTACCCTTCAATGAGCCCAATTAATGAATATTTACATTAGAAGCGGGTCCTCGCTATGGTAGCTGCCATGTTACTACAGTCGCCCAGAGTGGACGTACTATACGTCTTTTGAGTTTTAATGACAAATGAGGGTTACCGTAGGTTCTCCTGCACGCTGACAGGGCTGAGGGTGAGGTGATGGATACAACTACTACACCTCTAGATGTCACCAAGTCTTACACACTGCACCTTTGAAATCCTGCACTTTTGTGATCAACGTCATGTGTGTTGGGAGGTTCACACTCACAGCGTAAGAGAGCTCAAAGAGGCGAGCTCTCCCCTCCGCCTGCATTCTTTCTGCCAGGTCAAACAGAAAGAAAGCCGTCTTCATCCTGAAACAAAGCACGCAGGCTCAGGGCTAAGTGCTGGATGGATGAGCCATGCAGATCCACGCTCTCAGACGCACCACTCCAATGGAGTGATTTAAGTAGATGCCGCCACCAAATAGAATGTACATGTAGAGGGAGAGATGCTCTACCACACAAGACTGGTTTATGGAGATGTTCTGGTGGGCTGGTATGCATCGTGACACAGCGTTTTATCTGCATGGCAAAGTGCCCGACCTCTCCAAAGAGGAAAGCAACGGTTCAAAAAAAGTTTCACGTACCTGGCTTGCCACATCTCCTCATTAGCGACACGCTCCCAAGATGCAGGATGGAAACTGTTGACACATAAAAAGAATAAATAATCTTAACACAGCTGCAGGGAGTCTCCCAGTTCCACTGACTGTAAATGATTATTTGTGAATATATTGTTCCACTCATCTGTGCAGGTTCTAAACATCAATGTTTGCTGAACAATAGCAGCTCACACATTACACATGGAGCGAAACCACATCTCTGCTTTTTTCCCCCACTGTGTTGAGTGTAAACACTTGACCTCTTCTTCAAAAGAATATTTTAGCGAGGTTCCCGAGCTAATATTCGGCCCATGGGCGTCGGCGGACACGCTTGTCGTGAGGGTGCGGGAAATAATGTCACAGTATTCAGCTGCGGATTTCTGAGTGAATGAAGGGCTGCTGGCGACGGCAACAGAATACGGAGCTTTGACTAATTCCACTTTTGACACAGTTATTGACAAAAACGCAATAAGGAACTCATTATTTTTCATCTTCAGTCTCATTTCAAATGGCCGAGGGCCCAGTGTCTTGCACTGGTTGAATTCACAAAGAGCTGGATCACAGCACGGAGAACAGAGGAGGACAACCTCGCTGAGGGAAGCTTTGTGGAGTCTGAGGAAGGATCACTGAAGACCACAGAGAGATGAGGCGGTAAGTAGATCTTTTCTGCTGTTGGTGATAAAACACATGGTGATGACTAATTTGTAGGAGGCCATTGTGTTCTCTGAATGAATCTAGTTTCTTGTGAAGATCATGGGTCGTTTTGAATGTGCCAAAGGATTTGTTTATTTCCTTTGCCAACAGTAAGGCCTCCAAACGTTACACACTGCTAATCTCGCCCCTTTAAACCTCGACAACTCGCCAGTGGAACCATCTTTACAAACCCAAATTGTGGAGCCAGACAATGTTGAAATCCTCTGAACTTCCTATTCAATTTCACTGAAGGTCTCAGGTTATGCCAGGTTGAAGTCTCGCTTTTTACATAACCCTAAAGTTAGCCCTTTAATGTATATTTACACCAGGAGCGGGTCCACCCTATTTGGGCCGCATTGTTTTTATAGTAGCCTTGAGTGGACATGCTAAAAATCTTTTGACCTTTAATGACCACTGAAGTCTACCATAGGAGAATGGGAGGGGTGAGGTGATGGACACAATATGCAACTTCACCAGTAGATGTCACAAAAACGTACACACTGCACCACGGTGTGTCTTTGGCTCTGGCTGACTGGTGAGTAAGTCCATGAGGAAAACAACATCAGATATGAAACACCTAGGACCCCCTGGTCATCAGTTTGGACAAGTGGGGCAGATTTCAGGGGGAATAAGAAGGTCTTGATGATTATGGATACTCGGTGGGGTAGCATCATTTTTTATGTTATGGTAAAGGATCGTTTGTTTTTCACTTTGAGCTATTCAGACAAAAAAGAACACACTTCGAAAAAACAACCCTGTACGCAGACAAAACATTTTTTGCACGTGTTTGTACCTGTTGTGTGGCTCACTCCAGTTGTAGATGTTGCGTGTGCGACGGCTCCACTCCTCGGGGTGAAACTGCCTCTGACTTGGCACCAGATATTCACACACACCCATGGGCCAGCGAGTGAAGCTGCGTTCCCAGCTCGAATCTCCATCTGGCAGCCCGATGCAGGCGAAAGCATCCCTCCTGAATAAGAAAATCAAATCAGGTGGAGACACGTTAACACACCAAGTTATTAACTCCACTGGACTGTTAATGACACACACACAGGAAGTGCATGTAAACAAACGTTTCCTCCCATTCCCAAAAACCTAGTGACATCCCTCCAGTCTTGTGCCGCTCGCCAAAGGCTGGGCCCTGAGGGTTAATCCCACAGGTTAGTGTTGCCCCTGTGAGATGTAGACACATTGGCCTGGCAAACACTGCCCCCTGGTGGGCTTGGTAATAACAGGACTCCTGCCAGTGTCAGACCCTCCTGAGAGAGTGGGTGAGAGATCAGGGAGCTGCAGTGTGTCCACCAGAGACTCTTTAAGCAAATCAAGTAGATTAGTCGTCTTTTGTAGTTCATCAAACTCCTTTTATGGCCTTGATGCTTCGACAGGCTTATCTCCACCCTGCACTCACCGCAGAGTCAACCAACCCACTGATCCCGGCCTTATTAGATCGCCCACTTTTTCATTTGGACCACTGCTGCATTCCTGGTTTGCTTTTCTCTCTAAATCTAACATCCTCCAATTATTCATCTGTTCATGTCACTTATTCATTCTTGGTTTCCCGCAGTGACTCACTGTGGGTTGTGGGACAGGAACTGCTCCAGATTGAAAGTCTCTCTCTCCTCAGGGTGCACCGAGTCCCACCAGTGCCCGGGGAAGTGGATCCCAGGGAGGTGATGCCCCAGCTTGGCCACATACCATGTGTATGTCATCATCTGGGAAAGGAGAAAGGATGCCACCCACCTCCAATCAGACTTTTGTATCATCAAAACTCAAATAACTACCATACTAGTGTATATTCAGGACATAGAAAAGGCTTCAATGACAAATTCATTAGTTGCTGTTGAATAAATGTCTGTGTTTTCAAGTCTGACATGTGGAAGTATCTCTCTCTCTCTCTCTCTCTCTCTCTCTCTCTCTCTCTCTCTCTCTCTAGGTGATGCCCCAGCTTGGCCACATACCATGTGTATGTCATCATCTGGGAAAGGAGAAAGGATGCCACCCACCTCCAATCAGACTTTTGTATCATCAAAACTCAAATAACTACCATACTAGTGTATATTCAGGACATAGAAAAGGCTTCAATGACAAATTCATTAGTTGCTGTTGAATAAATGTCTGTGTTTTCAAGTCTGACATGTGGAAGTATTTCTCTCTCTCTCTCTCTCTTGGAAGAGAACTGATTCTGTTAAATTGAGCCTCTATACACAAACATATCAAATAGGTTTTGACTTTCTTAATTATTGAATATCTTGTTTCAACTATTATCTTTATTGAACTGATGACTTTCATATTAATATATAAGTATAAACTTATGACATGGTGAAGTATAGAGATCATCCATATAATTTATAAATTGAGTAAATTTGTATATAACATAATTGCCTAAATATGTCAAATCAAACAGAGAAACTTAATATTTACTTAAAGATCTATCATTATCGGGGGGGGGTAAATAGAGGAAAGTGACTTTTTCATAATCTTAAATTTTTTTATCAGTATTATACACGGACAAACATAAAAGTTCACTCTGGAGCACTTGATACATTACTGTTCTTATGTCAATTTAGTTAGAGAATATCTTAATGGTCAATCGATAATTGATTAAATTCATTGCAGCCCTACTACTTATGTAGTTCATCTTGACTGAAACAACTGTTCTTAATGAGTTTGAATCCTTCAATTCCATGTGTAGGAAGCCCTCAAAAAGCAGTTTTACAATTGACACAGAGCTGTTTCATGATCTCATACATTCGTTTTGTTAAGACACACAGACAAGACAGAGAGCTCTGACCTCCTGGTCGACCAGGCGGACATCAGGCCGGACACCTTGGCAGTAGTGTAAGTAGCGCATGGAGTTTCCAGGCAGATCTCCCCTTGTCAGGATGAGGGAGTTGTTTGGGAAGGAGCCCAGAAGCTCCCTGCCGAACCTCTCCACCACACTGTTCCCACTCTGATCACACTCCCTAAAATCAACAAAGACACAGTATTTCATCATGTAAACGCAAGCTGTGTTTACTTGCATTTAAAAAAAGGTGTTGAGCGCATCCGTGTCCCTGTTTACGAGCGTGTGTGGTGCACACAGCCATGGGAGTGTGAGGTAGGCTTTAAGGTGCTCTCGGGGTAAGTTGTCAGTGCTCCCGCCCCTTCCCTTCTGCAGAGGGCTCTGGCTGCCTATCTAATCACAGGGTGACAGGTGTGATGGCTCTGACAGCACAGGCCATGCTCTCCCCCCTTGATCAAAGCTGCTCAGTGATGGCTGTCTGGCACTCCCCGGCGCTACGCCGGTGTAATCTGCCTCCTCGGACAGCTAACATCTCAGCCCGAGCTCTGCGAGAGGAATCTATTTGCTAACCGTGCCGCTCTTTAGCCCAAACTGTGGGGTGAGTGGGGAAAAACCTGACATGTGGAGTTCAGGCCTACAGTTCAAGACAGAAGGCAGAAACAAATCGGGTTGACTCAGGGAAAACCAATGCAGAAGGAATTTAGAATGAGAGGGGGTCCATTTTTTTAGGTTTGTTTTTAAACTTCATCCACAGAAAAGTGCTTTAAATGTCACTCTGGACATATTCGACTGGAATGTAGTTATGGCAACAGCAAAACTGTAATGCTACAGATACATGCAAACAGGTTTTACAAAATGGGAACTGTAAAGAATCAATTACAGATAGTAACAACATAACTACAGAAAACAGCTTCGATAACAGCATCAGGTGTTTAAGAATCAGTTATGAACAAAACACAATATCAGAATAAAACCTTTAAGATTCAACTAAACTAGTATGTGGCCTTTATTTTGTGTGAGTTTGGTCAAGTTCATCGATCTGCTGTAATCACAATATCAGTCTTATAACTGCACTCAAAGTATAGTCATCAAAGACTGACATATAATTTCAACTCCTCAGCACTTGAAATAGAACTAAAAACAAATCCTGCATACTACACCTTTAACCAGACCAAAGATCGTTTACATTTGTAGCTGTTGTTTTGCTTGATCTAATTTGCTCAGCCAGACAATGCATACGCAAATATTTCCATTCAAGCCTCTATGGACTGTATTGTGCATTTGTGGTTTCTGTGACTGGCTGCAGTTCTCACCTGTGATTGTCGTGGACCATTCGCCCAACCAGAGCCAGAGTGAGGACCCAGCCTGAGGTCTTCCACAGCCCCCCATGACCCAGCCTCCTCTCCAGCTCATTGAGAGCCTGCGTCAAGCCGAGGCCTGCGAGCACACACACTGCAGCGTCACTCTGCAGCCAGAAACGCTCAACCTGCGGGACGACACGTACATGACATGTAGTCAGGCAAACACACCAGTATGTCCTGTGCTTGTCCTGCCTGCAAAAATGATTCATACATAGGACATCCATGCTATAGATATTCAAAATAATAATATTGATAGTTTATAGCTGTGTGACACAGTCACTCACCACTCCGAGCATCAGGGGTCTGCTGATGTCCAGGTTTGCTCTCCAAGCAAAGAACAGCGAGTAGACTACCAGCATGGCAGCCAGAAGCCAGGACACTGAGCGGTAGGTGCTGCGACAGAAGTGCCACAACTTCATTAATAATCACTCTGTATTTCTGTATATTCTCAAATGAACTTGTTTTGAAGATGTTAATTAAACATTAACACTAGGGGAGAGAGCCCAGGAAATGTTTACACCAGCCAGCTAAGGGGTGAATGACTGATTTCCTAATGCACTCTGAGTCATAATGTGGTGGTGCCAAGTGCTGACTCACAAACTCATTACAGTACAGCTGTAAAATGTACTTATGCCCCGAGAGAGAAAAACTCGGAATTGTGGGGAAAACAAACCGCCATCTGAACCTGAGGAAGGTTTAGGATCAACAAAAAGAAAATTACTTCTGGGTTCCCTGCCAACAAACTAATTTGATGGTTTTAATTGGCTGTTCACTGACATAATGTTAAGCTTCGCATTTATTTATTTTTATTAAATTAGGTACAAGAGTTAAAAACGTACTACTCAACAATCCAGTATTACGCAAAACAGCATTTGTAGGTTTTATTTTCATCTGTGTGTGAACATAGCCAGGATGATCAAACCGCCATCTGAACCTGAGGAAGGTTTAGGATCAACAAAAAGAAAATTACTTCTGGGTTCCCTGCCAACAAACTAATTTGATGGTTTTAATTGGCTGTTCACTGACATAATGTTAAGCTTCGCATTTATTTATTTATTCTTATTAAATTAGGTACAAGAGTTAAAAACGTACTACTCAACAATCCACTATTACGCAAAACAGCATTTGTAGGTTTTATCATCTGTGTGTGAACATAGCCAGGATGATCAAAGTGCATCCCAGGAAAGGGGGGGGGGGGGGGGGGGGGTGGGGGGGGGGGGTCCGGGCTCTCAGGGGCCTCAGGGCTACACAGGACTATATCAGCTCCACCCAATGAGCCCCACTGACTACTGTTAGAAATGACTGCATGACTCTGCCACACACAAGCAGCGGTTTTTGACAATCCAAAAACACATCAGTCCCTTCTTGATTTGAATGTGGAGCATCATGACAGCTTGACAGTTAGGTGCCTGTGTTTGTTTGTGTTCCCTTTCTCCCAGATCAGCATTTTGTCAGTGGTTTTGTTCCCTTCTTTTACTGCAGGGGGATGGATTATGGGTTTTGTTGTTGGTTTATTTTGGTCAAAGTGGCTGCTGAGATGCGTGTCACAGACTTTGGTCTTAAGCACGCCGGCGTCTTGCTCATCCTACCTGTCCCATGCGGAGAGGAGGAGGCCCGTCCCTGCCAGCACCAGAACGGGGATGGAGAGGTCGGCGAGGCAGTGGTCCAACTGGGCTCTGTGCAGGCACAACAAACACACATGATGGACACACAAGACACGCTCAATTACCCTCCCTGCAACTAAAGTCAAGGACACCAATTACCAGATGCCCTCCATCCCCTATCAAAACAAACTCCTTGGACTGTATGCTCCTTCCTTTCAATCGGATTGACAGATTCCAATGACTGTGTCATCCACCCCCCGTCGCCCCATCCTCCCGTCACAGCGCCTGTCAGTCACAGCGCGCCTGCTCAGAGCAGGGAGATAGTTTCCTGCCTCTTCCTTAATACCCATCTCTATTTGACAGCTTATTGAGTCTCTGTATCTCTTGATGTACACTATGTGCGAATGTGCTCATGGGCGTGTGTTTGCGAGTGTGTGTGTCAGCTTCTCCGGCGGGTTTACGTCGCCAGTGTGATATGCCTGTCATGTTTGCCTCTCTTCCCCATCTTGAAGGTGTGCTTGTCCGTCAACCAGCAGGGGTGACGGCAAGGGGGTGGGTGTCTGGCAGAGAGGGGGGTGGCAGTGGGGGGTCTTAAGACACGCGCGCACGCACACACACACGCCCGTCCCGTCAGCGGGAGGAGGATACCAGGACTGGGATGAGTGTGGTAGTGGCGGCGGTGTTAGTTGTGGTGGTGAAGGAAGTGGAGAGCAAGAGAGGGAATCGGATGGAGGAGGTTTGAGGGGGGCGGGAAAGAGAATGTGAGTGTGTGTGTGGGGGGTTGGAGGGGGGGTACTGGAGTGGAAAAATACAATTTCTCCAGCTCTATTGCAGTGTCTGTCATCACAACTTGTCACGCTTAAAGACCAGAGCTGAGTGATCATTTCAAACTGCTGGAGAAACAGAACACAACGATTTGGCCCTCTAAGCAGGTTCAATTCTGCTTTGATGGGAGAGAGGGAGAGAGAGAGTTGGATGGGGAGAACAAAAGCTGCTGGTGGAAAGAGATGGAGAGAGAGAGAGAGAGAGAGAGAGAGAGAGAAAAGTAAAGAAACAGATGGGCAGCAGAAATGACTGATGTTTCTGTGGTTCCATTTGTGTAAAACACCAGAACCGGTACAGGGTGCGGTTGGGACGTCCATGATCGCCCTCTGTGTCTGAAGATCAAATCCAACCAGTTTCCTTCACTCTCTCTCTTTTTCATCTGAGTCTGAGTGAAAACTAAGACCGAAGATGAACAGACCAAGGGGAATTCTGTTCAACAAGTAGTTAAAAAAAAATTAATAAAAGGAAGTAAAGAATTTGATGTACAATAAACTGCGCTTTGCTCTGTGAATATGATATATGCTTTGATTGTAAGTTTCACCAACAACCAACGGTTTTATACCTAAATGCTACACTGCACATGAAAATAACAAATAGACTATATGAAGATGCTAAACATGTCTCCCTTTTCCAGAATATCCCAGGTACTGATACTGCTATTTTAAACATTTGAAATCAGGGTGCATATACAATAGTAGTAATAACAGCAGATGAAGATGTGGAGACCAGGGTCATAACATTAGGCAGGCTTAACCACTGTCAATCACAAGGTTAACCCAATTGCAGAAGAATCCAAAATTACAGAAACCATTTTGTTACCTATATGCCACCCCACCAGCAGGTGGAGGTAAAGACAGATAATCCTCAGTATTTGGGGAGCCAACATGCTGTCGATTTCTACAGTCTGGGATCATGATGATCAAAAGGCTTGGATGGAGTAAATACAGTAAACATTTGGATAAGTCAAAATGAAAATACAAACTCACTGTAGCATAGAAGTGAAGTTTACAGAGCTCTCTGTTTTTGCCTGTAAGAAAAACAAAACACAAGATGCAAGCTCAACAGCGGAACATACAAGGAGTATGATTAAAAACAGTTGGGTGGAGCAGGGGCAGAATGTACCAGACTGAAGGTGCCATATTCAGCCCTCAGTAAGTGTGTGAGCAGGCCCGACACAGTGGTCTGATCCCCCCAGCTCCAGCGGGCTGAGTTGAGGTAGGAGGAGACGGGCAGGTAGATGTACGGCAGGAAGCCGGCCAGAAAACACACTCCCAGAGACACGAGGACGGACAGGGACAGCTCCTGTCAAAAACACACAGGACAGATGTTTGCATATTTTGCCACATTTGCCAAATTTAGAATGAATAATAAAACTGTGATGATTTCATTGTTGTAAAATCACATTAATACGTAAGCCAGTTTCCATACAGCATCTATCTCAAGAGCAGCTTCCCTCTACTGGAAGAGACCACCATGTTTTATAGTCGTATGCCTTTGAATTTTTCTTTTTATATAATGACTGGGGGCCCCCATAGATTCACCTGAATGCTTAAAAAGGGCCACATGAGATGAGGGTCATTCAGCTGCAGAATCCAACTTCACCTGCAGATGTCAAACACTACACAACGTACCTTTAAAAGGTTAAAGTGATTGTCATAAAGCTAATATCAGCTTGACAGGGACCTGTTGGAAAACGTACTTGTAAAGCGGGTGGCTCTTTAAACCTGATTCAACAAATATATGTCAAGGTTAAAAAATGTTTATGTTAGAAACGTACAATCAAGCTATCGAACTACCAACTCTAAGACACTGAAACCTGTTCTGTAATTCAAAACATCTACATGCGCTTTGATCTACACGGCTTCAGCTCTTACCTTATGAGCGTAGATTCGGTGCAAGACCCAAGGAATGACGACCAGTATATACAGTACAAGGGTGTGTTGGTTGCAGAGCCCCAAGCCACAACATAGCGCCCCCCAGAGGGCAATCTGATGAGGGCAAGCGGGTCAGAACAACAGTCAACTGATCAATAAAAGAGTCTAGGGAGGACTGAAGCTGTGTTACCTTCCTCCTTTGCGCGGCGTCTTGAGCACAGTGGAAGCTGGCGACGGAGAGGAGGAGCAGCCCGATGAAAAGGTTATTGAGGGTGAAGACCTCTGCCACCATGGACCACTGCCATGTCAGCCTGGACACAGCAAACAGCCCCGCAGCCAGCACTGCTCCAGGGCCAGGACCTGCCAGCCTGACAGAGACAGAGAGGAGATCTACACATTATGACATTATGTTCGTGGTTCATTTTCAAGCCACACCGAGCTAGAAGCAAACCAAAGCAGGGTTTCTTCATTTATTGATCACATTCATGCATTTTCTCATCAACGTATTCCTGCAGGCATCAAAAGGTTTGGACAACAATTCATAGGACAGACCTATTCTGAAAATCTTTGAAGCATTTATTAGGGAACATTTAATGAAACATTCCACAATCAAAGACCCCCAGACTCATTTGCCGAGCCAGTATAATGCTTCTGTGGCCCAAGTTTGCTTCTTGGACGAGACCTTGAGAGACATTCTCAGTAATTTGGGGCAATTCGCATATGATGAGAGAGAACTCGCTCCGCAGCAGCCGGTTGATCTGGAGCAGACGGGCACAGAAACCACCGTGGTGGAGATAGCACTTTATCCTCAGCTACTTAAATATAATGTGCGCACTAAAGTTACCCCCCACCCCTCCCCCCCGCCCCCCTTTCTCCTCTCCTGTACTGTCTCCATCTCCTTTGCGGTAATTGAAGCAAACTTGGGATAATCTGTCATACGCTAAGACCCAGCACTTACTAAAAATGAGAGAGGGGGGGGGGGGGGGGGGGGGGAGAGGGGCGACAAATGATGGCGAGCAAGGGGAAGAAAAGGAAAACAGTGCAGTGAGTGTGGTGTAAAGGGGGTGAGGCAGTGTGCGGGATGAAGGATGAAATACAGAAAAAAGGAAGAAAAAAAAGTTCAAGAAGAGAGAGGGTGAAAAAGAGAAAAAGGGGTGGGGGTGGGGGTGGGGGGGGCAGCCCGGTCCCCGGCACGCTGGCTCGGAAATATGAGCAGCCTCGACAATTAGGGAAGTCAGGCAGTATGGCCCTTTCCGCCATTGTGTGGAGTGGCTTAGAGTCCTCATCAGCCTATCAGCTAACTGACAGGCAGAGAGCTGCTCTATTCAGCACCGCAGATACAAGCTGCAGGCCAAACGGCTGCCAGGTCCCTTATGACCCCACAATCCCTTGCCGGTGACAGCTTCAAGCTCCATAGCAAATTAGGCGCTCTCACATTACAATCGCAGAAGACAGATTCCATTAACGGTATCTGAAATTGAGTAGAGAGCAGGCCCGTTATCAGACCTGACTCATAAGCACCGCCATTAATCACAAGGCATGATACCATTTATACATTTCCAGCTCTCTGCCTGCCGCTGTGATAGTCAGGCACAAAAGGCCTGATGAGACTTAGGCGAGGGGAACAATGGAGCTTTCTGAGGAAAGCGCGGTAAATCAGGAAAAAAAGGAGAGGGAGAGCGAGAGAAGGGTGTGGGGAGGGAGAGAAAAAAAAACTCTTGCTTGCCGACTACTTCCCCCTTTTTTCTTGGGTTTTCTCTCTGTTACTCGCCACTATTTTTCCTCTGTGTTCACTGTGAGGCAAGCTCGGCGGATGAGTGTGTGTGTGTGTGTGTGTGTGTGTACGTGCGTGCACGGTATGGGGGGTGAACTGTGTTGATGGGGAGTCTAGGAGTGGGTCTTAATAAGAGATAGCAGCGCCTTTCTCACTGCACCGCTCCAGGAATTAGTTGTAACTTGAAGGGGGGGTGGGGGGGTGAAGAAGGCTGGGTGCGGAGTGGGGGAGTCAGGGAGGGTGGATGGGGGTCTTTTTTTTGTGGAGGTGTAGGGACCCTCCGCACCCATAATTTCACTTCCCTGCATGACAATTAACCCGTGGCTCATGCACCTAGCAGGGGGGCTGGTTTTTAGGGGTGGCACAAGGTTCAGAGCAGTTGTGGGGGTCCACAGTTGGGTTATTCCACCAAGTCTGTCCCCACCCCCCCCCGTCTTTGCCTCTGAAAGCCCCGATCTGATAGCCGGGTGGCACTCATCACATATTCAGACACACACACTCCTGCTCCTCGACTTCTTTAT
>JAFBJT010027670.1:16657-34423 GCA_016785325.1 Chascanopsetta lugubris | reverse complement strand
GGTTTTTCCCCCCAGCCGTTGCCCCCCCCCCCCCCCCCCCCCGTCTTTGCCTCTGAAAGCCCCGATCTGATAGCCGGGTGGCACTCATCACATATTCAGACACACACACTCCTGCTCCTCGACTTCTTTATTCTCCCCGAGTGCCTGACAAATCTCTCTGTTAGAGCCTGTCAGTCCGTAAGAGCCCAGTGGTGTGTGCGCTGTGCAGCCCGTAAATGACCTGTCTGTCTGCATGGGACCACCTGAGGCCCCGCCCCCCGCCCCGTCAAACCCCCTCAGCCCCTCCGCCCGCTGCTCATTCTCCAGGCTGGCTGCTCCCAGGGCGGCGAGATAAAGCTGGATACATTCTGACACCAGTGAAACCATGTTCCACCCCCCGTTATCACAAGTCAATGCAGTGCAGGATGCCACTGTGTTGAAATGCTGTGGCTCAATGACAATGGCCTGGTAGAGACATGGCAGGAGAATGACACAGCTGACAGCGAGACTATTCCACCCTGGACTGATCCACGCTGCCATGACGCCTGCGTCGCCACTTGGGTAATTAACTGAATGACAAACATTAAATCTGCAATGACGCACAAGAAGGGAACTAAAGTAAGTGGTTTCAGCTCCAAGTTAGACAAAAAGAATGAAACGTCATCAAGCGGGTGAAGATTAAAAATGCATGTTGAAAGGGAATGATCAAAAGGTAGACAGAAAAGACTGAATAACAAAGCTAACACAGGCTCTGGCGAGCAGTGTCCCCTTCAAGGACGCTACACAACAAACGCTGCGTATAATCGCTCAAGTGTCAAAAAGGGACCTGCCTCATTTACCCCCTCAGTTCTGCAGCATGGGCCCCGAGATGTGCCAGCACCAGTCGTCTGAGGAAAATAACGGCACACAAAACAAGCCTGCACCAGCACTCTGCACTGAATGAGGCTGCACAATGGAGCTGGCTAAGGGAGCCACTGACACACACACCACCCCGGGGAGCTCACAATACCTCTGCTGCGCCATTGCGGATCAGCACCGCGCCGTTCTCAAAGCGAGTGGTGGTTTGGGGGCGAAGCGCGCTGGAAAAGAATCACACATTCCTGAAGAGGGTAGAGTGCCCATGAGATGAGGTGGTCTGCCCGGGCTGAGGCTTAGGTTTCCAGCTGGCCTCCACTGATACACAGGGGTTCTCCTTTGGCCAGGGTGCCAGGCAGGGTACTTAGAAGCTATTATGTGACAGCGGTGAGTGGTAACTGAGATCAAATACCTCACTGAGATACTACAGAGCATTGTAAAGCTTGTCAATGTAAGAGCTGTGGGCAGTGTTATTGTTTACTGCCATTCGGAGTCATTCAAATGTCATAGCATTGTTCTCACATCATACAATTTATATAGTATCTCAATGGTCAAATGTAACGGGGAGGCACATGATGAAATCTGCACATCAAGTTCAGATCATTTGTAAAAAAAAAGTGGGGGAACTTTTCCCAAGTTTGAAAACCAAACCTGACCTCATCATCTCAAGTTTGGGTTTACAGATGATATACTGATTTAAGATGAAACAATGTGTATTTCCATTAACTAAGAATGAGCCCTTTATATTTATACAGGAGCTAACTACTATAATAACAGTGGTGGAACAAGCCTTTGTTCCACCACTGTTATTACAGTAGATCAGAATAGACCCACTAAATAGTTTTTTATGATAGCTACACAATCCCAGAGGCTTTCCTGTATGTCTGGAGGAGAGTGGTGAATTGAGAGCTACTCAGTTCAATGTGCATTCATCACAGATGTAAGGAAAATTGTTTTCTTTTAATGCTGTAAACAAGATTTAATTCTTCTGAATTGCTTGAGCTAAAATAAAGAACTTGTTTAATAATTGTTATATACTTGTACTTTAAACTAGTAAAATTACATTAAAATGTTCATTCTACATTAATAAGACGCAAAATGGTGTTAAGTACTTGCACTGAATAGTTTATATCAAATTGTGTATACATTTTAATAATATACTGTATTTCAGAATGATTCATGAAGAAAATCCTAATAATCACAATGATTATAATATGAAAAATCATATGTACACAACAAAAATGCAATATACATGTGTGTATATATATATATATATATATATATATATATGTACACATACACACACACATCATAAAACATTCACTGTTGTAATGCCTGAATGTCTATTGACACCTTTTCATTTTAATTCCCAAGAATGAAATCATATTATTTTGCAGTACAGTACTATATTTTTCCTAATGTATTTGAATATTGTTTGCCGCAGCCTAATTTCCAGCCAATCAGCACACCAGACACTCCTCTCTCTCCTTGCTGCGTCCTCTGGTGACTGCGTCGAAGAGGCTGCCTGTAAATTGGAGACCCGGCTCTGCCGCTTCAACACCCCTCCTCCAGGAGAGCGCTACAGTGCTCCAAGTGCGTGTAAAATTAATCACCACAATTCTGTTCAAACAATGCCGCCACTGACATGACAATTTCTCCCAGAATGCCATCTTAATCTCCACCCAACACAAAAAAAAATTACAGGAAGAGGGGGGGAAAAAAAACAATTTACAAAAATCCTGCATTTATGTAATTCACTGAATGCCATTTTTTATTGCTCCTTTTCCCAACAAATTCATTAGGCACACACCACTGATACATAAATGTTGCTGTATAGATTCTATTAACTAATTCTGGGTGAATTGTAATTGCCGAGTCTGATCCGTCTCTGTGCCTGGTGCCTTATTAAGACTGCCTGTGGTGGGTGAGGAATGTAATATTGACGTCCGAGGCAGACACAATCTCGGGCCCAGGGGCGAGAGGAATATTAAACTGGTACTGTATTCTGCTGTCTATCTCGCTCCCCTCCCTCCTCCTCTCTATCCCTATCCCGTAGCCAGTAATGAGGAAATAACATCTTCATTAAACATCTGTTTAACTGTATTAGAGGATGAGTCCTGGGGGGACCATTGGTCATGCTGAGGATGGGGGGGGAGCGAAGGAGGTCCGTTGGACTACAATGAGAATGAGATACTGCAAAACTGGAACAAAAGGTCCAGAGATTGGCGCCTTTCAAACAGACAAAACTAAAACACTGAGAAAAATAGAACTGTTTTGCCTGTCGTCACTTAGAATGAAGATTTCTACCTGACAGCCGGTGAGTGAGAAAGAGAGAGAGAGAGAGAGAGAGAGAGAGAGAGAGAGAGAGAGAGAGAGAGAGAGAGAGAGAGAGAGAGATTCTCATTATATGCAGGAAGAGGTGGGATCATTGTCCAATAAAAACAACTCTATTCAGCTTTTTCCAAGATAACGCAACTCACATTTAAAGATGCAGTATGTGAAATTTGGAGACATCTAGAGGTGAAATTGCATGTTGTATCCATCACCTCATGCTCACCTTGCTGAGCATGCAGGAGCACCTGAGGTAGACTTCAGTTGTCGTTCAAACTCAAAAGATGTTAAGTGGGTCCACTTTGGGCTACTGTAAAAACATGGCGGCCCCCATAGAGAGGACCTGCTCCTCCTCATGCAAACATACATTAATGAGGGCATTTAAGGGTAATAAAAGTATTTTTTTTAAATGTCAGTAGGTAATTGTTTAGTCATATTTTAGTAGTGACAATAATTACTGAAATCTTACACACTGCCCCTTTAAGACCGAAGGCTAAAGTCTAAAACGAATCAAATTAGTAATGAAAAAACGAAAAGAAAAACAACCACGTCTCAACATCTTGCTACTGATCCCAACAGAATCCATACAACTCAACTCCTAAGAAAAAAACCTAGCCACCTGAGTGAGGAGGGAAAGTGCCATCAGGACCATATGGTGGGCGTCCTTATAAGGAGATGGGGATGCAGAACAGGGCAGGGTGATGATGGCACCGTGCCCACCCTGAGGCATCAGCTGTGCCACGAGGGCCGGCAGAGGAGGCTCTGGCAGGCGATCGCTTTCTTTCAAGACGAAGGAGAGGGCCAGTCACATTTGATGAGCTCGACAGAACGTTGCGTAATCATGTGATCAAACGAAAAAGTGCTGATGATGACTGAGCGTTGTGAGGTTGTTTTTCTGCTCTGATGGCTGTCAGCTCACCAACGTGTCTGCTCCTGGCTTCTCAGGATAAGCCCGGGAATGTAGCGAGATTCCTCTCAGGTAGCAGAGATTCAGAGCAGCTTTAGCAGATAAACTGTGAAACGGGGTAAGAGCGCAGAATAGCGAGCTGTCTGGATTATCCCACTATGAAGGGCGCATTCCTCCACAGACTCTTGGCTGAGGCCTTCAGCGCTCCGCGGGCCAAATGTGTCTTTCCGTGAAGCAGCGAAGGCAATCGATGGAAATTATCGTTGCGTCCACCATCCTCAAAGGCTTGTCAGGGCATGGTGTGAAAACATAACGAGACATACAATTTGGCCATCAAACCATGTGATCAAGCCATGAGAACTGTAATTGACAAATCAAAGGGAGGCTAAGTGCTACATTTAAACTTGCGCTAGAGAGAGAAGTGGCTTCCAAGCCTATCAACTTACATTCCCCCACATTAAACACGGCAATCTGGCTGACTAATTTAAATTGATACATCAAAGGGTTGCCATGTTGGGTGTATTCCAGATGAATTTCAAGGTCTACAATTTACAATTTGAGAGATACTGCCTTCAAGAACCCGAATTAACTCCACTATATTTTGCCATCTGAAAATAATCACACAATGTGATGATTTGTTTGAGGGGGGGGTGGGGGGGGTCTGCTCCTCAGCTGATGCAAACCCAAAAATAAAATAAAAAGTGAGGAGAAAAGTTTATGGGGGCCTCAAAGGGAAGAATCCACAAAAGACATTTAGAATTGAAGTGTGTGGGGGTAAGAGAGGACAGGGCAGGTACGGACCGCTCAGGTTTGGCGTTCCATCTGAGGAAGAGGGGCTGTCGTCCGGGGAGTTCCTGCAGAGCTGTGGCACAACATCTATGCCAGTCTTCTCTGTATGGTCAAAGCACCCAATATCCTCCAAGCCAGAACGGAGAGGGAGGTCTTGACCATCCGGAACCCTCAGCCCCGCCTCGGATAATTCCCCCCCCCTTCCAGTAACCCCCTCACCAGGCGGAGTCTGCCAGCTGATCCACAGCCATGAGCTCATCCCAAACTAGGTCCTGGACAGATAATGACTAAAACCTTTTATGCTTATTTTTCAAATTGAAAGCGTAGATTATATGTTCATACTTAAGAGCTTATACGACTGGTGTGACTGTGGTGTGGCTCGAGTCCTTGTGACCCATCCACCCTTGCTGGGGGCGGGTGGGGTGGCTTGGGTTGGAGGTCCTCATAATGACATTTTACTTGAACTTAATCCAAAATTGGATCTAAATCCCCGGAGATTACTAAAAAAGGGCTGCGGTTAACATGTGCACTGGGAGCCAAATATCACACAGACTGCATGGATATTTTCTGGCCTCAAAATAACTGTCTGTAAATGTCTGGCCAAGAGCTGTGTCCAATCCCCCGATTCACCAACTCATCAAATGCAATAAGACCAGGGGCAGAGGGGATACATGGGCAGAAATCCCCAAAGAGGCATACCGTTCCTTTCTTTTCTGTCCCCCCTCACTTATTCTTTCCTCCTCACCTGTCCTGTTCCAGGGAGGAGAAGTTGAATCCAGCAGGTTTTTTTCAACTCACCTCTGAGTCACACTGAGGCAGGACAGGGTCCAAGGCTGATGCAGTCTGGGCTTAAGGCCAATCCCCTGAGGAGCACTTCCTCCCCAGCGCCTGCCTTTCTCCACTAGTGCCGACCCTGTACGCTGACCTACTACGGACCAACTGCTACCCTGCACACACTGGCAAAGCACACGGGAAGCAGGCGCTTTGGAACACAACTTCCCCTCTGCCGTCATTGGGCCCTCGCAGCCTGCAGCGGTGTATAGAAATGACATGGGCAGAGTAAACTAGAAGTATATGACATGCTTGGAAATGTCCCGGTATGCACAAACATGGACAAAAAGGAAGGAATGTTGACACTAAGCTGCGGCTAACAATGCAATGTGGAAAATCTCTCAGATCAGCAGAAAGATGATGTAAGGTACTCAGGCCGACCATGCCAGATAAACACACGCGCACAAAGAGGGAAAGGTTGAAATACTCCTTACATGATGGGGTCAGCAGCAGGCGAAACTGCAGGGTGGTGGAGGCAAAGCAGGGGGCGTAAACTGTGCTCGTGACTGAGCGAGGGGAGAGATGGTAAAAGGGAGAGGGGATAGGGAGGAGCGGAGTTAGTGATCCTGTTCCTCTAAGACCCAGGAGGCAAGAAGGGGGGAGATTAGAAATCGTGCCATGTCAGGATTGGGAGCGTGCTGGGCAGCGGGGGAGCGGGAGAACGGGGATGTCGGGGTAGGTGCTGGAGGGTACGATAATTGTGATATACATACACACACACGCACGCTCACAACGGGTGGCTGATGGGTAAACAGGCAGGGCATGGTGGTGGGAGAGAGGACGGCGGCTGGACCCTGCTCCTGAATACTGAGCAGCGGATCAGGGAGGCGACTGGCAGCAAGACGGGGCCCAAAAATACCACTTTCTGTCCCAGACAGCATCAAGATGCAGAAAGTCATTAGTGGAATGTTTAATGAGCCCACTCCTGAGGAAAATCTCACGCAAATGTTTGACTTTTACTGTACCGGCCCATGTGTGCGTTCATTTGCAGATTCTTGTGACTTGGTAAGTCTGGTGCACAAGACATAAGGAATGGAATTAATAATCAACAAACATGTTGATTTAAGGGATTAGTTTACGCCTGACACATTCATTAAAGAAGAACTTCCCTCATGGACGAGGTGGGAGGTTACTAAATACAAATACTAGCTTAGTATTCTTTTCATTATTGGTATTTGTATATATGCAACATAATTAACTGGGCATAAATGATGATTCCATAAATGACCATTCCCCCTAACTTCACATTGTACACATTCAATTTAATGATTATGAATATTTCCTGTCTTTAAAGGTGCAGTGTGTAAGATTTGGTGGCATCTCGTGGTGAAGTTGAATGTTGTATCCATCATCTCACCCTTACCCTTATGAGCAAGCAGGAGAAATGTATGGTCTTACTTCAGTTGTCATTAAAACATGGTGGCCCCCATAGAGAGGACTCACAGAAGAATAATACATTAATCAGGATGTGATTATTTTGTAATATTTCTCTACCAATAGATGCGTCAAAAATGGCGTACACACTGCAACTTTAACGTTGTACAGTTTTTTTTTAACAAAGACTGATTCAACTCAAAATACCTTTCAACTACTTTAACGTGATAGAAGAAATGTCTGCTTCTCGAAGCCTGAATTATTATACAATTACTTGAATGAAGAGGTTGAATCAAGTGAAATATAATTCATATTATGTTTGGATCACGGGCAGGAAAGGAGACACAAATACATGAATTACATCATGGACTATGACAGTGTAATCATATACACTTATGTGCCTACCTGCAGACAGCAATGCAGAGGGCACCACATGCTGCTGCCCCCTGCAGACAACACATCAGGTTGACACTGTGGGCTGGGGAGAGGGATGGCAGGAGGAGCATAGCCAGGCGAGCGAGCAAGGTGAAGAGAGGGTATCCAGGAGGATGAGCCACCTGAACACACAACAACAAAACTCAGAACAAGACACATGAAGTGGTTATAAACAACATCTGTGAAAGTGTGCTAAAGGTGCAGTGTGTAAGATTTGGTGACATCTCGAGGTGAAGTTGCATGTTGTGTTCATCACCTCACCCACACCCTTCTGAACATGCAGGAGAACCTATGGTAGACTTCAGTTGTCATTAAAACTCAGTAGACATTTAGTATGTCCATTCCAGGCTACTGTAAAAACATGGCGGCGCCCCGTAGACGGGACCCGCTCCTCATGCAAATCTAAATTAATGAGCTCCTTTAAGGTGGATTGAGAAGAAATAAGACATTTAGGTGAACATAAGTGACTACAATGTCCAAAGTCTTACGCACTGAACCTTGAATGTTGATATTCTTGTTCACATGACAGATACAAAGCTAGAATGTAAAGGCAGATGCATGATGTGTTTTTCTAGCCCATTATAAATCTTGCTGCTCTTCTGCCCCCTACAGATTCCAGCAGTGGTGTGCAGTGCAGTCACATTCACAGAGGAGTGACACACATCCTGCCCTGCCTGACCGCAAACTGACTGCTGTGATACCAGAGCCCACCCTCCCGCCCCCTCTCCTGTCTCCCCCACCATCTTCTCACTTCTTTCCTCTGGCCTCTTCCCAAGGACAGTGCGGTTCCCAGGAGGCCAGGGACAAGAGCACGTGGTGCTCGCCAACCCCAGCGCCCCCCCTCCCCCACCCCCCGCCCAAACCACCTCCGAGCCGCAGTCATCCTCGCCTGGGGGATCTCGGCAATCACAGCAATTAGCTGCTAAGTCTCCTCCAACCAGATAAGGGCTCAGTCATTAAACACAGGCTCATTCGCTGGGGCTGATAACATGAGCCATGCGGGCAGGGAAAAGGGATGGCAGCTCAGAATGAGCACAGAGCAAAAAAGGTGAGAGGGTAACTACCTAGGTTATCGCCTAAAAGACTCCTGTGCCGTTTAGATACTTTCAGAAAATACAAACAACTCTGTCCCGATTTGAGAGAGGGGCGGCGGATGGAACCTGTAGGTCAGATTGAGAGGGGGAGCAAAAGGAGAAGTGAAGGAGGGCAAAAGAAAAGAGAGCAGTGGCGTTGTCAGACAGGTAGGTAACTCGTGCCTGTTGATGGGTGACTGACTGTGTGGCCAACAGGAGTGGACAGATACGCAGCTGCAGGGTAGCGTTGGGACAAAAGGCCACAGGGAACAAGGGGAAGCCGAACTCCAGCAGCTCTGGGGATCGAAAGGGGGGGGGGCAGCAGCCGGGGGCCCGGGGACGGCCTGCGAGGCCCTGGGGAGGCCTAAAAGGCAGACAGACAGGCCACACGGACTGCAGCACTAACAGCAGGATTACTGGCATAGTGACACCGACACAGCCTCCCTAAAAGGATCACAGCGGCGTAATAAACTTTATTAAATAATAAAACTTATTATAACTGTTAACCCGATTTAGTTCATTCTTCGCGGCTTACACACACACACAAAAAAAGAGGGGTGGATATAATAAGCCTTATACCGTACATAAGGCAAAGCCTACAAAAGCCATCGCCTTACCATTGACTTTAATTGGATTTGAAAAACGGGTTGCAAATTATAGCATTCTCTATTTGCAACTTAGTAAAATAAGGGTATAGAAGGGACGGGGGGAGAACCTGTGGACTGAAAGTAAATTAATCTGCTTTCTGCCCATGCTTAATTAAACTTCCTTAATGCTTATAAAAGTTAATGAGTGAATTGATTAAACAATATGGCTAATACTCACCCCCAGTTCACAAGCAGTGGTGATCAGCTCTCCTGTGGAAGAGAATAGAGGAGGAAATTAATGTAAACCCAATAATTATTATTAAGAGACAAGTCTGCTCCCAAAGTTTTCCCAAATCAAATACTTGCACTGGGGTTTTGCATTAATTTGCCAGGATCAAAACCTGCAAATCTTCCCAGTGTGACATTTCCTAAGCGGCACGCTCATTCTCTTCATCTCTCCCTTCTCCCCCGATGCCTCCCCTCCCTTCCCCAGCACATACACACAGATATATAAACACACACACACAAACCGTGAGACTTACTCTCCAATGCTCTGTCACACAAAGACACACACACACACACACGCACACACTGATCTGAGAATAATGCTTCCAGTCCCATCCTCCCTGAGCATCAGGGTCCTTTCCCTTCCTCTCTCTCTCTCTCTCTCTCTCTCTGCCTCTCTACGTGCCGCTCCCACACTCCCAATGTCTCAGTGTCTCCTTTAGTCCGTTGGGCACAAACGGAACAGGCAGTGCCGGTGACAGTCACTGAATGAGGTAAGCTGCAAAAATAAGAGCCGGTTGCACAATTTCTTGACAAGCTCTGTGTGAGGCGCAGCACTAAGTGAAAAGAAAACCCCTAAAAGCTATTTTAGGAAGCTTTAATGTATCTGGGCACAAACCCATTTGTGCCAGAATATACCCAGAGCGTTTCAAATTAGACTGATTTCTCACCCAATGTTTTCATCTCCCACTCATGAAAATTGAAATTTGGTCCAGATTAAATGACACTGATAAATGTTTAGGTTCGAGACAGCTCCCTCTACTGGTGCTAGATGGGCAGTCTTCTTCTCCAGCAACCAAACAGAGAAATTGTGGCCATGTTTCCTGCAACAGCAACAGGAAAATTGGCTTGACCTCACAGCCATAGAAGCAAAATATAGAGTATAAACACAATATCAAACATTCCGATTAGGAATTATATTGAAAAGGCTAAAGAACATCTACAAAGATCATTGAGGAAATGATTTTCAAAAGAAGCATCTCATATCAGAAAATATTTGTTTATTCTAAAATGTTTTCCACATCCAGAACAAACAAATACTCATTTACATGAACATGAGTTGCGAGACAGACAAACAGTTATAGTTTCAGATGGCATTGGCTGCTTGGCGTGTTTTGCCACCTTGCCGATACAGTGCATTACGATGCCTACATTTCTGCCACACGAGGAGCCCCCCCCAACTCTTATCAGTCTAATGGAGCATGAAGTCAGAACTCCTCCACCTGCACAGCTTAAATGTTTTCACAGCTCCATTTCACCTGACGAGAGCCGCCAGCTACCTGCCTGCCATCATTTTACATCACACTTCCCCTCATCAGTTTCCCCAATTTCACTCGTCTCCCCATCAGTCGTGGCAGACGATTTCAGCATTCAACGTGGAAACTCAAAACTAATACCGAGCCAAAGCAGGCATCTTCGGTGCCACGGAGACGGAGTTCTGCAGCCCCACTGCACTGAAAAGGCAAAATATTGACTCGACGGGGTAGCAGTATGGGTGCCAAGAGTCTTTGTGATAGCGGAGCATGGGCACCCACACCAGTCTTCCCGTAATCCCCATCATTTCCACACTCCACATTCCTAGACAACAGCGTACCCGCGGGGCTGCGCTCAAGCCTCTCCAGGGCACATCACACCTAAAGAGATTAGGACACAGAGACGGAGACCTGGAGAATTCGGAAGGGTGTTCAGCTGGCACTATCAGAGCGGGCATCCTGCACCGTCCCTAAACGCTGTGGAGAAGGGGCTGGCCGTTTTTTCAAAGGCCTCCATTCGCTAGACAGCAGCACAAGCAGCAGGGCCACTCAGCACTCCAATTGCCTGCTCTCCTCTCGTCCTCGCTCGGCCGTATCTGGCCCGGCTTTTCATATGCTTTCATTCTGCAAATTGTGCACCCCCCCCCCCATCACCCTCTTCTCCTCGGCGGCTTGTATGCCAGCACGGTGCAAACCTAACAAGCACAGCCTTCATGGCCTCCAGTCCACATTTGCAAGTTTGTAACCTTGCTATCACTTCTAAACAGTTTGTAATTGTGCAATGCGTTACTTCATAAACTGCATTACAAGAACGCCAGAGAACACATTGGCCTGACACATAGGAAGGTGCTGAGGGAAACATTTGTGTCCACTGTTGAGCCTTGTTTACAAGAGGAGTGCAAATTGAATTTATGCATACACATCATTTCGAATGTAAACAAACAAGCTGAATTATTTTGCGAGTCAAGGGCTGTCAACAATGGTTTGCCATTACAAACGGTGTCTTCTTGAACCAATACAGCAGAGCAGTCAGGGAAAGAAGTATTACCCTTTCTCTCTTGTTGAAATAGGAGTATTTCTGCAAAACATGAAAGGAAGAAAGTCATAGTATTCGTATGCAACTTCATAGTAGTTTATATCAGTTTATAATAGCTTGCTGTAATTCCCATTCTACAATCACTATACTGACATATCCTGGATACAATAACACTAAACATGTGACATTATATCGACCTTATGCTTCCCACACTTTTTAAGAACTCTTAGAACAGACATTCACACACAAGTCATGACAGTCTTTGGTCTCAAATGTTTCTAAAACAGCACATAAACAGTAAGAGAACAATGACACAGCTAAGCACATTTACATTCCCCCTTCATCAATATGCACTTTTCATGATTAACGTGTGTAAACGATCAGTGATACATTCAGCATTATAAGCTGCACAGTATTGTTGATCCTCTTTTTATCATAAACAGGCTTTTGTCAGTACTTGCACACTTCAAAGACTTTTGCCCGCTCTCTAAACAATATCATCTAAAAATCTGTTTTATAGTCAGTTCATGGACAAGTTTAAATTAACATAAAATAACTTTGCTCAACCTCAATTACAACTTCAAAAGACATTAGCACAGCTTCTTAGCAAATAAACAGGATGTGAAACAGATAACATGTTTGAAGGCTTATCTATTTACAGAGCAAAACAGATAGTAACAACGGAATGATACATATTATTCTTTCGATTATAAGTATCATTAGTATAATTTGGTCTTTTTAAATCACATTTAATGTGGTTTCTATTATTGCGAAACCATTATGTAAATCAACATTTCCAAGAGCATGGACATACCTTTTGTTTTCTTAATGATTCACATCTCCTGTGTTACTTCATTTCGCGCAAAAACAAAAACTCTTTCCACAAAAGTCAAATAAAATTTAAAAAAATACATTGCAGCCACCGTATAAGAAAGTGGTCATATGAATATTTCTAATCTATCTGAAGAACACTGCACAACGCACACATACAAACACAAATCATGAAAACAGACTCAAAAATCAATGCAGTAATGCAGTTCAATGTTTCATCAATTTTAATTCAATGGTGCATTACAAAACATTTTCGTATTCTAACCCATTTATTTTTGATAAATCATTGATATTTTCAGTCAAGTCATTTTCTCCTTTTATCTAGCATCCAGTAAAATAGTGCTAATATCTGAATGATAACAGTACATGTTGAAATGTCAACATGTTGACGGAAGGTAGATTTTGCTCATCTGATGTAACTGAACCTTGACACACGGGGAATAAAGAACATGGTTTGTGTGACCTGCACCTGCAGCACCACGGACAGCACCAGTAAAGCTGCTGCCAAGTTAGTAAGGAGCTACGTGATTGGCTGACCTGCATCACAACAAAGCCACATGACAAGCAACAGATGCTTAAAGCTAGCAAGCTAACACCAACCTGAATCTCCACCGGGGACAGTCCTCTGGACACGGGGCACGTACAGGGCGGCGACACAGGCGACTGTGGCGCCGGTCAACATCCAGCTCCTCCGGTGTTCCGTATCCATGTTTATACTTGGCTGGATACGGACAGTTTTTGAACAAGCGCTAGCTAGCGACGGACAGCTAGTGAGCTAACGAAATTAGCGTTCATTCATTGCGGGTTGAAGACGGCGAATGGGACTCCGAAGTGAGTAATTACACGGATACATACGCGAGACTAAACCCAAACTAAGTCAAAATAAAACAAAGCTAATGAATTTAGCGTAATTTGAGCAGGTTTAGCATTTAGCTTTAATCACGTGCTTGCTTCCGGGGTTAGCTTCAGTAGCAGCACCTGGCTCGCGTTAGCTAAACTCGCGATACTACGGAACGGACTATCCCTCAAACTTTCGGTGATTCAATCCCTTTCGTAATTAACGTACAAGTTCACGAAAGCGACGACGAGAAAATACGAACGAGTCGTTCATTCGCGGAAACCTTCACGTCCTCTCACAGGCTGTGTGGAAAGAAGCGTTCCGACATTGCCGGTGTCCACATGACGGAGGGGCCCTCCCCTTCTGCCCTCTTTATTCCCTCTCCTCTGCACCGCGCACTACCGAGTGACTTCGTCGTTTTATTTGTATATTTTTTCTGAAATTGTTGTCGTCAATTATTATAATTCCCTGATACATTTTGTAAAGTAAATTTATCAAATAAAAATTTGAAGTTTTGATCTCATGATTTTTTTTTTTTTTTTACATTTATGTCTCTTGTTGTAAAATAGAAAATAACTTTAGGGGGCTCCGTATCAAAAATGCCCACAGTATTCAACATGGAGCAAGAAACTCCCCTTGGTGTTCTTAAAACTCCTGGAAGTTTAACGGTATGAAGAGCAATGAGAATTAAAACTTCACATTGTTAGGAGGAGATTGGCAAAATGCGTGAAGAACATCCCATGTTTTCATCACCTGAGGTCAAAATTAAACTTTGGAATAGAATAATGCTAAAGAGAAAGTGGAGAACTGAAAGCTTAACCAGTATATATTCTGTTACCTATACTTGTCCTTATTTGCACTTGTTCTTTATAGGTTCTTTTGCAATGGTTTTACTGGCCATGCCCACATGGGATCCAGTTGGGCTGCATGTGGCCCCTCAACCACAATCAGTTTGAGACCCCTGATCTGGAACCTACTGTATTTTGGGAAGCAATTCATAAACACATGCAGAGGATGTTGGGATTTGATTTTACATCACGCCTCTGATACTGTGAATATGTCATTTCATTGATATAGAAAAGGATATATGCACAATAGATGGATATTTGAGACTACTGCTAGCAGAAAAGCAAGTACTGTACAAGGAAATGGAGGAAGTTGACATTCCTATCCAAGACCAAAGGATCAAAACAGTGGAGGAAGTGTATACAATGGAAAAATGGGCACGTCGGATGAGCTGAAGGACGAATGGAGGAAATGGACCGTTCGCAGGAACTCGACGAGCAAAATCAGTCATGAGTGAGACAACTATTTCTAAAGATAATGAGATCAAGGAATGTCAAAGGAAGTGGTTCTCAACCAGCAGATTCGACCTCTTTTCTTCTTTTTCACGTGTCGACCTTGATGGACATTGTGTTACAATGCACTGATGTGTCTACGGAAAATAATAAGGATTGAAGTTTAATTAAAAAAGGTCCTGCTCTTTGGTGTAAAATGGATGAAATTCTGAAAAAATAAAAATCCAAGCAGAAGACGTTTTATTAGGACCACACCTTCCTGAAGAAGGAGTTATTGAGTGCCACACACTTTACATATCGCTCTGATGTTAAGAGAAATCATGGGGCTTATACAATACCTGCTGTTCACATTAATTGCAGCCGCCAGCCAGCCACAAGATTAGGAGCGAAACAAGATACATGCACTCTGAAATGTCTCACAAGTGTCCATATTTCACAGGTTGAAGGGTGACTGTAATGAAGAAATTGCCCTATTGAACTGATAATAATCCCAGCCCACCATAAATGAGTCTGATCCCTCAGTAAATTGAGCCCTTGGTGAGGTGGAGTGGTGTCAGCACCTAGCCAACTCTCGGATGGCTCTTTAATCCTCGCTTCCCTCTCACCACCACCCTCGCCGTCTAATCAGTCTCGAACACACACATAACTCCCATCTGACACACACACACACACACACACACATACACACACATAGTGGAGCTCTCACGCTTCCTCACACTCGGGCTCAGCCGTCTCTCTTCAGTGTGATGTCACTGCTAATCCGCGCTCGGTTATCCGCTGGGCTGCAGTGCTGGCAGAGGGATGTGGGGAGGAGATGCAGTGAATTTTTGGGAAGATGGCGGGAGGGAGGTGGGGGGTAATCAGGCACGTCATGAAGTCTTCTCTCCTTAAAACTACTGCCGTCGCCATGCACACAGACTGGGAGAAAACCTCGCACCCGGGCCTGGGAACAGAAAATGGAATGTGGATGCACACTCCGGCTCCGATAGCCCAGATAAAGCATGTTCCCTCTGAAGCCTGTGGCTGCTATTCCGAGGGCGGGGGATCATTAGAGAGTCTGCTGGATTAAGCACATCCTCCATCCCATACGTCCAGAAACTGCAAGGCCCGATTTTTTTTATTGGCAGCTCGTCCAAAAAGGGGAATTACCCACACGGCCGAGGCCCTGGTTTCCATATGGCACCAGGCTATTAACAAACATTAGTTGACTGTAACAGCAGTGGTATTAAATTCATTATCTTTTCAGATTATTTGTGAGGTGTGTGATTGTGTGTGTGTGTATGTGGCAGGAGGGAGCAGGGACACACACTCAATATGTAGCAGTGTGTGTGTATGTGTGCGTGTGTGATTAGAGAATTCTAATGTTGCAGCTCTGGGGATTTGTAGCCTGAGATAAGAAAGGGGCATTAATGGTGAATGGTGACGGTCCACCAGAGCAAAACTGTTGTTTTGAAACATGCGTGTGTGTGTATGTGTGTGTGTGTGTGTGTGTGATTGTACATTAACAATCTACATATTGTCTCACACCGTTTGATGATTTCTTTCAGCCTGACAAACACAAACAGGATATCCATGCATGAGAAAGTGGCTTAGGAGGCCACTGAGCGGAATTCAATCTATTTGATTTTGTATTTTCCCCACTTACCACATATCTGTTTTAATCTTACCTTAAGCATCCTTGAAATGAGGTGTAATCCACTTAAGCCCCTTTTTGAATCTGCTTCACAGCCACATTACGGCTGAGCATCGTCCCACAAACAGCCACACTGAGGAGCAGGCGCTCGCTGACGGCGTCCACCGGCCAAAACTCACAAACCACAGATGCTACAGTTGTATCTGTGCGTTTGTGTCGCAGTGGACTGACAGGTGTCAAAGGTTCAGCCTGGGAGATTAAGATGAAAATATCTTAAATGTGAAATAATGATAGAAATGCGTTTGATTGTAATCACCTGGACGTGTGAATTGTCGTTCTTATCGCTCGCTGCACATCAGGAGTGGATGGTCTACACCAGGGGTGTCAAAGGTACGGCTCGCCGGTGGGTCTACTGACCTGCGCTCACTATGCCAGGACACTAGGGGGAGCCCATGCCACTCGGAATTGGCGAGTTGGAGAGAAGAAGAGGGAATTTCAAGTTGTTTGTAACGTTTTGTCAAAAAAGATACTTCTTTAAATGTGGTCATTTTCAGAATATACTTTTTTGCACTATAAGGGAAAATCGATTTGTGGTTGTGGTGTGTGGCCCCTGAACCTCTGCACACTAACCCGACTTTAACATGAAGCTAAAGCTATCCTTAAAACACATCATTCACATTATGGAATCGGATGTTTGTCTCCGTGTGGGGGACAAGTTTCCATAATGTGATCGTGCAATGGAATTCAATCTAAATAACAAGAGCTGGACCATAAACACACACACACACACACACACACACACCATCACAGATCGTGTCCTGAGGTGTTGTTCACTGAACAACATTTTTTGATTTATTATATTGTAATTATTACACAGACAAGCTGCATTAATATTTCCAAACCATGACGGGTTCACCCAAACATACGCGGTCTCCCTCCGCTCTCGCTAAAGTGCTGCATGTCGCGAGGCCTTGTGAACCTGTGAGTGAGTCTTCAGAGAGATTAATTCTCCGCTGTGATCCCGTTCTCATTACAGTGAGCGGGGGGGGCTCAAACACACGTAATAACAAGGCCGACCGCTGTTCCTTTGTACCATGCGGCTATCTAAATGATCCCAAATAAGATAGATGAGGAGGATAAAGCCGCACATAATCGCCACTTTGCACAATGGAACAAAATGGTGTGCGGAGAACAAGGGGACGGACACACGAGGGCGCCCGTCTCCGTCGCCCGGAGCAGCGCACCTCGTCCGGTGCAATTAAAATGAGAGGATTCAATTTTGCCAAACACCAGGAACCTGAGATAAATCTGCGATCTCATCTTCCAGCGGAGGACACTCCCTCGCTTTCCCGTGTTTGTGAAGGCGGTGTGCGGAGAAACAGCTGGCTACTGACGGAGTCGGGGGAAACAAGGCTCCTACCCCCCCCCCCC